>CAXITT010001356.1:53346-78646 GCA_964033795.1 Lymnaea stagnalis | reverse complement strand
TAAAAAAAAAAAAAATTTTATTTAATAAAAAAAAAAAAAATAAAAAAAAAAAAAAAAAAAAAAATATTAAAAAAAAAATAAAAAAAAAAAAAAAAAAAAAAAAAAAAAAAAAAAAAAAAAAAAAAAAAAAAAAAAAAAAAAAAAAAAAAAAATTAAAATAATGTTTTTTCAATGTACGAAAAAAAGTTAAAACAAAACAATTAAAAACAAAACAAAAATAGACTTAAAAAACTACTTTTAAAAATTAATTTTAAAAATTAATTTTAAAAATTAATTTAAAATTTAAAAAAAAATAAAATGAAATAAAAATAAAAGCAAGGAATCAAAGTGAAAAGGCATTTGTCTTTGAACAAATATTAATCTTACATTCCTGTTCATTTGTTTGGACACTCTTAAAAGGGAAAACTATTTTATGTTAAAATAATTGGTATCAAAATATACAACAGGCTCGTAATAATTTCACTTCCATTTTATATAAAGAAACAAAATATAAACATTTAAATTGTCGGTGGATGTTTTTGTATATCTATATACACATATATATGCTAAACGTATCATTAAAATAATTGGTGGATTTACCGTAAGACCGAACAAAGCCAGTTCTTTTGTGTAGCACACCCCAAGGGGCGACATAAAATCAATGGATTGAAATTTAAAATGAAAACATTATTGAGTTGAGTTGAACTAGGACTAATCATAAACTGTACTTACGATTAAAATGAACTCCGCCAAAGCAGGTCCCAAGCCCGGGTGCAGAAGGAAGAGGGTCGGGGTGAGGCCAGCTACCTCACCCGTAACAAAAAATTGCCGCAGAGACGTCAACAATAAACCCCCCCCCCCCCCCCCCCCCCCCCCTTATTTTATTCCAGCTGTCACAAATGCCTTATTTTATTTCAGCTGTCACATAGGCCTTATTTTATTCCAGCTGTCACAAAGGACTTATTTTATTCCAGCTGTCACAAATGCCTTATTTTATTCCAGCTGTAACATAGGCCTATTTTATTCCAGCTGTCACAAATGCCTTATTTTATTTCAGCTGTCACATAGGCCTTATTTTATTCCAGCTGTCACAAAGGACTTATTTTATTCCAGCTGTCACAAATGCCTTATTTTATTCCAGCTTTAACATAGGTCTATTTTATTCCAGCTGTCACAAAGGCCAATTTTATTCCAGCTGTAACAAATGCCTTATTTTATTCCAGCTGTCACACAGGCCCATTTTATTCCAGCTGTCACAAATGCCTTATTTTATTCCAGCTGTCACAAAGGTCTATTTTATTCCAGCTGTCACAAATGCCTTATTTTTTCCATCGGTACCCATAAGCCTATTTTATTCCAGCTGTCACAAAGGTCTATTTTATTCCAGCTGTCACAAATGCCTTATTTTATTCCAACTGTCACAAATGCAATCAGTAACCTTGTTATTTTAATTAATCCCTCGTCATCAAAAGAAAATATCTATCATAGCACGCCTTTTGATGACCTCCCCTTGTTGACAACTTTTTTTGGTTTTTTTTTCGTTTTTAAAAAAAAAAATATTTCTACCTCTCTCCTTTTTTTCGCTGCAATATTTCAATTTGACTGGTTCAGAAATAAAAGACTACGACTCACACTGTATGGAATTTAGCCATTTAGAGTTCCAATGTCTCAAGATGATGAGTTGTTAATTACTAAATTACTAATTGATAATAAAATTAAATTTTGCTTTTGCGTCTTGCGATGACAATGACGCCCATCCAATGTTTAAAGAAAAAAAGGTGCCACCAGGGGCTGATCGCCCCAGCCCCGCTTCCCATGACAGCACATCAAATATAATATTTAGAAAAGTACCTTAGAACTTATGGTGATTATACATTTTTTAGCTTCAACACGGTGAACATAGCAACAGACAAAGAGAAGTTTCCCGTTCAGCGTAAGACTATGGCCTCATGGCCAAGGGGGTCCTATCCTTATGTTAGTGGATCAAAGACTATGGCCTCATGGCCAAGGGGGTCCTATCCCTATGTTAGTGGATCAAAGACTATGGCCTCATGGCCAAGGGGGTCCTATCCCTATGTTAGTGGATCAAAAACTCTGGCCCTATGGCCAATGGGTCATGTCCCTATGTTAGTCAAACAAACCACCTATATATGAATCGATCCACAGGCTATCGAAAACTTTGAATTGTTTCAATTGTATCATTTCGTCTGGACAATCGATGACTTAATGCTACACATCCCCACGTGTTGCCCCAGTGGCATACCTAGTGGCATACCTAGTGAACGAACCCGAGGCGCGTCCCTGAGCTTGCCTTAGGTATAAACTTTAACCGCTGGGGACAGGAGAAGATTGGCCGGGGGGGGGGTGGTGGGGGTGGAGAAAATTCATCAGCCAACCAAGCAAAACAAATATTTAAAAAAAACTAAAATATGATGTATATTCCGTGAAGAAAATGCCACTTGAATATGATCAAATTTTAAAATGTGATGGGTCTTGAACACTTACTTTCGATTGAATCTCAAAGTTTATTCGAAAACAAGCACTGACACACACACACGCACATTGAAATAATATTCACCGAAATGAACAGAGATTTTGCAAACGGTCTCATCCACATGCAAGCACACAAACAGCAGCCGATTCAATCCGTCACATTTAATTTGATTTGGCTTCCCCCGTAATAGCCTCTACACCAGTGGTTCTTAACCTAGGTTCGATCGAACCCCAGGGATTCGGTGGAGGTCTAAAAAAAAAAATAATAATAAGAGAAAAAAATCATATTTTATTTTCCCTATTAAGAAGGGTTCGATGAAGGCGCATATGAAACTGGTGGGGTTCAGTACCTCCAAAAAAGGTTAAGAACCACTGCTCTACACACTTGAAGACTCTACAGTAAAATTTAATAGCCCTCGTCACTTGTCAAGAGTTCTCAAGGTATGTGACTTTGAGGTTTTATAACGGAAGAGTGTCATTTCTGTTGTTAAATTATCGTGACCACCCGCTGCACGGCTGCACGGCTGCACGGCCGGGGGCGTCATCATGGATTCTCAATTAAACAGCTCATTGAGTGATATAAGAGGGGGGGGGGGGCTGCGGTGGGGGGGGGATTGGGCTTGAACATTAGATTGGATATAATCACATAGTTCAGGGGCGTGCAGAAAGGTCGCTTTCTCACAACTTGGGATATACCGTCCTGTAGGTCTGATCCACACCAAAAGACTTTTCCTCATCCCTTAATGATGTCAATATAAAAAAAAATTCTGAATATCTATCGACAAATATCGATCTAATTAATGCCTTTGTGTTTTGAGACATTAGCCATCCTTATAAAACCTCTTTTCTTTCCATGCCTCTGAAATTAAATTCAGTTAAATTTTGGCACATTTTTTTTTTAGGTTTTGGGGGGGGGGGATCTTTAAAGTCTTAATCCTTCTTTTTCATGGGGTAACATAAAGTGGCATGTTTTGACTTAATGGCGCCTGGGGCGAAGTCCTAAAATTGTGCCACTACACATACACGTGCGCGAGCACACACACACACACACGCAAACACACACATTATATAAATATTGGTCATAAAAATATTAATCAAATTTCCACCAGAAGGGGTTCCCCCCCCCCTCTCCGCCCCGGCCCCTTTTTTCCGCCCCCGAAAATGGAAACTACACATTTAACCCTATCCTGATATCCTCAACGTTTTGAATATTTTTATTGGATACCCCCACACCCTTGTTTTCCAAACAGCCGTTGAAAAGTATTTCCTTAGATTTAAAGAGTACGACGCCATCTTAAATTAAAAACCAGAATAATGTTTTTGAAAAGTTATAATACCTTTGAGATTTCATCAAAGAAACGTTCTTTTCAAGCTTATATGAAAGCGCGGCCCTCAGGAGTGCGTTCACCGGGGGGTGGGGGGTGGGGGGTGGGGAGGGGGCGCCTATTCAAGATCTGTGTACAGACAATGGTCCTCAAGTCAACTCTATTTACTTCATGATAGTGTTTACTCTCTAAATTATTTTTTTTTTAATTTCAAAATGGCTGTCTTCAGTGGGTGAAGGGATTCTAAAAAATAAAAAATATTACATGAAAATCCTTAAGTTTGTAGTTTATGTCCTTGGCAAAGGAGTTGCAAACTATTGTGTGATTTTAAAGTCTACCCTTCACATAGTTAAAACTATTAAAATATGTGAATAGCACAAAATCATTGGGTCCTAGTGTTTCCCTTTTTTTTGCAGGGATGGTGCAATTCGCTGGTTCAGTCACTATGTCGACGAGGCGCACTATTTCGAAAGAAGAGGTAAGATGCGCATTGATCATGAGAAGAAATTTAAAGAAAAAACAAATATGTGTGAGTGCACGTTTTTTGACATGCGTGTGTGATAACCAAACAAAAATCGTAGACCTTTTTTGTACTTCAACATTCTCCATTCAGTTCAAGTACACGTGCACATAGCCAACAGTTTTTGGCGAATAATTAAACAAACCATAAGAACCAATGTTTTTTTTTTCGTATAAATCCTATACAAAATTTAATATCAAGCAATTGGTGGGGGCAAGGGGGGGGGGAAGGGGTAGGAAGGGGAGGTGGGGTTGAAGCTGATTTTTTTTTAAAAACATGCATTTAGTGACACCCAATCAGTTATCCCCCCCCCCCCTGGCAAGGTTCCCAATGGCACTTTTTTTTTTTTCAAAAACTGGCTTTAGTGGCACCCAATCAGTTTACCCCCCCCCCCCCATGCAAGGTTCCCAATGGCACTTTTTTCACGCCCTTGAACTATATCAATATTCTAATTATACGACCGCTTTAACAAAGCATATTTATTTCTCCAACTATATCAGAAAAGCAAAAGATTATAGTACACACCAAACGCAAATGTGATGTCTTTTTATTTAAGAATCGCATTTAGGGCAGTTATCGAGCATTCCATTTCGGGATATCAGTGTCATCATATTTTCTTCATTTCCACCCTTGAACAACAAGAAAAAAAACTAAACTGATTTATGGATGTTTGGGGGTGGTGCTGTAAGTTTGATCAAATGTATTGTCATCGACAACGAAACACTGTGCCCAGTTTTAGCTGGGAAGTGGGTCAATTAGCCGCCCAAAGATTTTGCCAGCCACAGACACAACAAGCGAAGTTTATATAAAATATTTAAAACGAGGAAAATTAAAGCAAAATATACGTGCCCATCTGTTCATAGTCACGATATCCATCCTCATGCTTTCGCTAAGTCAGTCCCCGTAGCACAACCTGCTGACCAAAAGCTGTTTTATCACTGATTTTACAAACACACAGGGGGGGGAGGGGGTTAACAGACAGACTAACTAATCAAACTGTCTGCGTGACAACCGGTCCATTACGTGATATCCAAGGTTAGAACAAAATAACACGATCTTTGCATTCTGTGTATTAGTGCTATTGCCAGGGCAGCACTATTTAAATGTTTGCTTTTTACAGGTTTTCTTGGTTTTTTTTAGTCAATCCTTGCCATTGGCCTAGACGTTTTTTATAGATATATTTCAGTGTCTCGGCTGACTGACTCAGTCATAAACTCTCAGACCAAACCCTTTAAAGTAGGAGCGTGAAATTTAATTGGCTTGAGATTCATCTCTCGAAAATAATGAAGTCTTATTATTTTCCCGAAAACCCCACCCAGTTGCATGGACACAGCGGTGGTTGGGGGGGGGGGTGAGGGGCTATGCATTCCTTTGAAGTTACCCATATCTGAATTCTATACGGCCGTAGGCTCTATAGACGTTGAAATTGGTGTTTGCATTTCATTACCCGGCACGGGACCCCATGTGGAGACTAATTTATCTAGGGTTATTGAGTGCCATAGCAGACGTACCATATCAAACATATCGTAGCAGAAGTAGAATAACAGACGTATCATAGCAGACGTGCAATATAAGAAGTACCATATCAAACATACCATAGCAACCACGCGATAAGATTCATTGTCAAAAACATATTTATGGCCTCACACCTGAGGAGCTTCTATTTTTGGATGTATGAAGTTACAATTTTTTAGAGCTCTATTCGACTCGATGAGTTACCGACAATCTGACTTGTCAAAGGATCCAATTGTAAATACGACGGCTCACAGCTCAAACAAACGCGGCCCTTCTCCCTTCAGTCCTTCTTATATCCGCCCCTTGAAGTGTCGTATGGAGTGGGGTGAACCAGGCGGACGAACCCAGGTGTCCGTACATCTAATTAAACCATTGGCCCCAAAGCTAACACGACACGCATTCTTTTGGCGGGAAACTATCCAGGAGATTGTATTCACGTGTTTCTATCGACGGACTCATCTGTCCTTGACTGTGTCCAAATTTATCGTACCATTATGTGAGTCCAAATTTATCTTACGATTGCAAGTCCAAATTCATTGTGCAATTATGTGAGTCTAAATTTATCTTACGATTATAAGTCCAAATTTATTGTACGATTATGTGAGTCCTAATTTATCTCACGATTGCGAGTCCAAATTTATTGTATAATTATATGAATCCAAATTTATCTTACGATTATGAGTCGAAATGTGTCGTGCAATCATATTAGCCCGAATTCATTGTACAATTCTATCTGCCCAAACCATCATCCATTCCACTTTCTTTTTTTAAGTTTGAAAAAAAGTTACATCCATTCCATCACAATAAAGTTTGCACAAATCATATTATAATAATTGATGATTTTTAAAAAGCAGTCGTAACAATGGGAGTCACTTAGTGGATTGTTTAGTCACGTGATGAGAGTAAATACGAGTAAGACTTCCAGGAGGCTGTATGCAACACACTAGTGCTTGACAACAGTAGGCCGTTACACACTTCAACTAGTAATTCAAGATGCCTAGGCAATGTTCGGCTTTTGGCTGTTCAAACAGTAAAGTTAAGGACATCGGTAAAAGTCTGCTTAAATTTCCGCTTAAGGATAAAGGGGGGGGGGGGGGGGGGGGTGGGGGGGGGCTGGTGTTGTTTTTGCTTGTCTAGACTTTCGCTGCGGATTGAACTCCAGTCCACCGGGACTTACTCCTGTTGTGCCGCAGGGTCAACTTTGATACACCTTTGTGGCCTCTCCTTGACAGGTATTTTTTTAGTTTTATTGCCTCTTGTTATTTAGTTATTTTTTAAATTTTATATATTCTTAACTTATTTAAATCTTGACGTTATTGAGTGCAAATTCAACTTTCGGCTTTCTCAACATGTTAGATCAGGCCTGTACAACTCAAAATGCAAGGCGGGCCGCAATACTTTATGAGAAACGTGCGCGGGCCAAAAGATAATAGGACAGGGGTGAAAGCTTTTAACAAAATAATGATAATGAAGAATATTTCGTTACTTCGCGGGCCACCAAGTGGGTGCTGGTGGGCTACATATAGCCCGCGGGCCGTATGTTGTGCAGGTCTGTGTTAGACGAACAGCTTTCCCTCCCCACTTCTAAATGCACCGCGAGCAGATTGATTTTGATGTGGTTATTTGTCCTTCGCACGCGAAGACACATCCCATGCTACACTATATTCGACGGTGAGTAAGCTGTTGGCACACTTGATGTGCGCTCTCTTTTAGCCGTGAGTGGTTGATGTACTTTTTGAAATTATTACGAACTACATCAGTATTCTAACAAGTAGTTCATTGCCTAAAAATTTCTCAGGGTTTGCATATTCTGGCATGTATCATTGCCTTATTTTGTCCTGGGATTTATCTGCAACACATGATCTATTAGTTCTTACAAACTTGACCCTCTTGTCCGATTTTCTTCTCCTTTATTCACGAAGTACATAGTATACATATATCCAATGAAACTTAACATATTGACCATTCAAGCGACAACTGAAAATTCTGACTACATGTACTAACTCCACAACAGACTCGCATTCCGTGTTCCCACAGTATTTCAACGTCTCACTTCTTTTGTGATTGGTTGCTTTTTCTTAACGTCCATAACCCGTACCAATCGCAACTCAGCCTCACACAACTCTTTACCAACTTACGATCAACAACGATTCCGTACACAAGCAATCCCGCTCACAAATACACATTATAGCGGAAGCGTGTTCTCCGACAGCGATTCTGCCTCGCCAGCCTATGACTCATGAGAACCAAAGCAGTTATTTCCCATGACTTCAGGTCGATGTTCATAGATTTTAGAGAAACTTCAGGCAATCTTTGAAAGATTTTTTTTTGTGTGCTGCACATCAACCGAACGTTTCCCTCTGGATAGTTCACTGGATATTATTGGTGTAGGAAGTCTGCTCGCTAGCATGCGTGCAAACACGTCTGTCTAGATCAGTGGTTCTTAAACTTTCTAATGCCGCAACCCTTTAACACAGTTCCTCATGTTGTGGAGACCCCAAACACAAAATTATTTTCGTTGATACTATAGTTATAGAGTAGTTGTGTTTTCTGTTGGTCTTAGGCGACCCCTGTGAAAGGGTCGTGCGACCTACAGATTGAGAACCGCAGGTCTAGACAGAAATAACTTTTTAAAGAAAAATATCTACAAACTATACAAACCTAGAATGTATGTGAAGAAAGTATTTTGTCTCAAGTGTCCATGCATTACAAAAATGTGATTACTTTCTTACCACGTACATATACTCTCTACATCTCTTTCATTTTTTCTGCTCCTTGTTCACACTCTCCCTCACGCTCTCTCACTCTCTGATTGCGTTTAAGTAAGAGTTTTTTGCTTGTGATTTCTTTTAAATATTTGAATGTATTCTTCTAGGTAGAACATTTTTTTTAAAAAAAGTGTTCTTTCGTCTTGTCTTGATTGGTTGTGATAAATTGCACATTTCAAAGTTTGTTTTTCATCGAGTCAATAACTAAATTGTCTCCCCTTTCAAAAAATTAAGTAGAACTTGAAGTTTGGCGTCATTAACTCCCTTTCCGTAGTGAGTGCCGTCATAACTGACGGTTCCGTTGGTCAGTTGGAAATAGTTCAAAATGGCGACGCCCCTTCCTTCCAGTACTGCCTTGACCTTCTCATTGAACGAAAGCAGGGCCGGTGTCTGCTGCCTTTTTTCCAGTGGAGTTTTCAGTGTCCCCGGGGCCTGTGCTGCCATCCATATCACCCTGGGCCACGGCGACAGACGGTTTAACATTCGATTGAGGATCTGCAAAAACAACAAAAGAAATTTGACAATTTAATTGAAACTTTTGTTTTCTAAATTTCAGCAATCAGGGCTATTCTTAAATGTATCGGCAAATATCTCTATAACGTCTCTATTCTTAAATGTATCGGCAAATATCTCTATAATGTCTCTATTCTAAAATGTATCGGCAAATATATCTATAACGTCTCTATTCTTAAATGTATCGGCAAATATCTCTATAACGTCTCTATTCTTAAATTTATCGGCAAATATCTCTATAACGTCTCTATTCTTAAATGTATCGGCAAATACCTCTATAACGTCTCTATTCTTAAATGTATCGGGAAATATCTCTATAACGTCTCTATTCTTAAACGTATCGGCAAATATCTCTATAAAATCTCTATTCTTAAATGTATCGGCAAATATCTCTATAACGTCTCTATTTTTAAATGAATCGGCAAATATCTCTAAAATGTCACTGTTCTTAAGTGTATCGACAAATATCTCTATAATTTCTCTATTCTTAAATGTATCGGCAAATATTTCTATAATTTCTCTATTCTTAAATGTATTGGACGATATCTCTATCATTTCTCTATTCTTAAATAGATTGGACAATATCTCTATCATTTCTCTATTCTTAAATGGATTGGCAAATATCTCTATACAGTCTATATTCTTAAATGTAATGGCAAATATCGCTATATTTTCTCTATTTTTAAATGTATTGGCAA
Source organism: Lymnaea stagnalis (assembly GCA_964033795.1). NCBI lineage: Eukaryota > Metazoa > Mollusca > Gastropoda > Lymnaeidae > Lymnaea > Lymnaea stagnalis. The sequence goes on along the minus strand of CAXITT010001356.1, from coordinate 68,835 downwards.
ATATCTCTGTAATGCCTCTATTCTTAAATGTATTGGCGCAGATCTGTATAGTTTGACGTGGAACGGCCTATTACATTTGTTTCTACTACGCATTGACCTTTGACGGCCAAACATCGGCTTGAGATTTACAAGCGACTAATGATATCTCTTGTCGCAGCTATCGTGGAATGAACTGGAATGTTCTATAATCCTAGTTTGCAGTAAACATTGTTTTACACTATTATATAGAACTATGGCGTTTAACGTGAATGCCATTTCTTTCTTTAACTGTTTGTTCAAGAAATGTGTGAAGTTGTCTTCTCTAAGACTTTGGCCGTTTACGATGTAAGGCATCCCAGATGGAATATTACTAGCAATTTGGGACAATATTCAGAATGTTATCTAATGTGAGTAATATGTCTACTTTAATTAGAGGTACCGGTACCTCACCAGGGGTGCTAGCATCAACCTGGGGTGTAGGGGAATACCCAGAAAAGCAGGTTTACTAGCATTTTTGTTAGCATTTTAAAACGCAAGGGCTGCAGGAAGTGTTTTGAAATTAAGGAGGGATGTGGCGCTGCTAGAAAAAAGGTTAAGAACCATTCACTTAGAGGGTGTCAGATGAAAACCTGAGTGAATCCAAAATTGTGCCACAGCGTAGAGATCATCTCTAACAACATCACAATGTGACGATGGTGTGGACCTCGCAGGACGAAATCAAAGGGTCTGGGATTTGATTTTTTTCTTTAAGGAGAATGAGCTGGTTCCCCAGACAGGGGCAAATCAAGTCTCTCCACGCATCTGGACAACACAGGGGAACATCATGTGCGGAACCAGTTAAGGCGCATGAGGGTTTTTTTCTCCTATAAATTCGCTAACACGCCTGAAAAATCCACATTTTTATTTCTCTTTCGATCTCCATGATTTTAAAGTACCTAATGAAATGAGCAAGTGGCAAATTAATGTGTGAGAATCTTAGACTTTTTTTTAATAATATGGACAATTTACAATATTGATCTATAAGCTCCATTTCAAATCCCTGTGCCCAATCAACAATCCTCATTCCCCATTCACAAACCACAATCGCATTCCCAATCCCCAATTCAAATCCCTATTCCATCCTCATTCCTAATCCCAATTCCAAATCATAATGCACAATCCGAATTCCCAATTCCAATTCCCAATCCCAATTTGTAAAGTCACATTTACAATCCCCATTCCCAATCACCATTCCCATCCCCAATCCTTATTCCCAATCTCGATTTCAATCCCCATTTCCTAATATTGAAACCCAACTATTTTAATTGTTAACTTTGTCTTTTTCCATTTTCAGTTCATCTTAAAATGCGCGTTCGCCACTAAACAGGGTTTTAAAAACAACATGTCTTAGATTCATTGTCTTTTCTACATGCTGAGCTGAATCTTAAAATGAAAAAAAAAAATCTCACTTCAAACTGCAAAACTTAAATCTCACTGTCACAGACTAACTCTGCATTCACAATGTCACACAGACTAACTCCGTAACCCCCCCTCCTGCCCCCCCCTGTCACAAACTAACTCTGTAATCACACTGTCAGAGACTAACCCTGATATTACAATGTAACGGACAAACTTTGATGTCACAATGTCACACAGACTATCTCGTTAACCCCACTGTCACAGACTTACTCTGATATCACAATGTCACAGACTAAATCTGTAATCGCACTGTCACAAACTAACTCGTTAACCCCACTGTCACAGACTAACTCTGATATCAGAATGTCACAGACTAAATCTGTAACCGCACTGTCACAGACTTCTTCTACTAACAGTAGACTCACATTGTCACGGACTTGCTCAAAGTCAAAGAAGTAATGACTGCCCAGTCCAATAATAAACCAAGAGTCGTTTTTTCCACGCAAATCTTTCATCAGCCTCATTATCGAGTGTTGGTATTTTGAGACGTATTCCATCTTCAGCGTCACCTGAACAAACAAACAACAAAAAAAAACAACCAAAACTTGTTATTCGCTCTTTTGCTTAATTGCAATCATCGATTCAAATTTCTTTTCTTTTTTTTATACAGTAAAATATGGTTTAATTTCAGAATTGATTTTTTTTTTTTAATTTAAAAGTCTGATTAACAGATCTCAAACAGTTTTACAATACGCCCTTAAAAAAAAAAAACAAAAACAAAAAACAAATCAAGCGGAACAGTCCCACCCCCTTCTGGCCCCCCTCCCCCACCTCATTTCTTGCAAGGTATGAAGAAGAGTTTCATTGAGTGACCTTACTGTTCCCTTGCATTCTTGCGTGTTCCATATCAGATTAGTTCTACAGTCGGCAAAGTAACGGTAATACTTGTCACACTTGTGGACCTCCGCTGTGAAATGGTCAATGAAACAGATGTGTTGATAGTACAGTAGAGCTTAAGTCACGCTAAGAGACATTTGGATAGTACAGTAAATCAAGGGTCACGATAAGAGACATTTCGATAGTATAGTAAATCACGAGTCACGACATTTGGATAGTGCAGTAAATCACGAGTCACGACATTTGGATAGTGCAGTAAATCAGGAGTCACGATAAGAGACATTTTGATAGTACAGTAAATCACGAGTCACGATAAGAGACATTTCGATAGTACAGTAAATCACGAGTCACGATAAGAGACATTCGATAGTACAGTAAATCACGAGTCATGATAAGAGACATTTCGATAGTACAGTAAATCACGAGTCATGATAAGAGACATTTCGATAGTACAGTAAATCACGAGTCACGATAAGAGACATTTCGATAGAACAGTAAATCACGAGTCACGATAAGAGACATTTGGAGCGTACAGTAAATACAGAGGTAAATAAACTTATTTAGCCTGAGTGGAAAATCAACAATGTCTTTACTCATGATTATAATACACGACAGTGGTCTCGTGGCCAGGTGACGTCATTCTAAATTCAAAACTCGTCACATCTCTTCACACAATACATGTCTATGAAAAATATTGTTGTAGTTGGGGGGAGAAAAAACATGGCTTATTTCATGGTACTTAAATACCACTAAAAATTTTCTTATAACAATTGCGTTTTGATGCGACCCATAAAATTGTAAGATCAATTAATATTGACCGAATTCCTTTCTTTTTCAAACAAAAAGTGCGGGAATATTAATATAAAATAATATTAAGCTAAGATATTATTAGATACTTTATTGATCCAAATAAATGGAAACTTGCTCTTTTTCCCCCTTCATAATTTTTTTTCAGTCTTGACAATCCTTGTTTGAGTTAGTGGCTGTTCCTTAAAATGAGTCTGTTACAAGACTTTCGTCAAATAATTAATTTTACGGTACGAATAACCCTGAGTGTGAATTGTAATTTGAAACAAGAGTCTTGGCTTTTTCTCGGAACGCACTTGTTTCTTTTTGCTTATGTCTGTAGCCGATTTATCTTTTGATGGTTGTTATACGCCAGAAAAGATTATTCATCATCATCTATGGCACTACAGCCCATGTAGGGCCCTGGCCTGCTCCACCACATCCTTCCATTCGGAGCGATCCACGGCTTTCCGTCTCCATGCTCGAACCCCCAACTGGTGTAAATCTGTCTCCACATCATCAATCCACCTCATCCTTGGGCGACCGATGAGTCGTCTGCCCCTAGGCTTCTGCCTGTATATGATTTTGGCTGCTCTGCATTCCGGCATCCTTTCAACATGACCTGCCCAGCGTATTCTGCCTTTTTTTATCATTGTGACTATGGGTGGTTCTTTGTACAAATCGTAAAGTTCTTGGTTTGTACGTATTCTCCAGGTATCATTTTCTAACACTGGTCCGTATATTTTGCGCAGGATTTTCCTCTCCCATGTGTTGAGCAGGTTCTCTGCTTTTCTGGTGAGGGTCCAGGTCTCACTAGCGTACGTTACTACAGGTCTTATGATGGTGGTGTATATTGTCTTCTTTGTTCCCCTTGATAAGTTTTTGTTTCCCAGTAGCTTTTGTAGACTGAAATAGGAAGATTATTTGGAAGGATAAAAAATAAATCAGTGGCGTACCTAGGGGGTGCGGGGGGGGGGGCCGCACCAGGTGAAACCATCTCAGGGTTGACTCCAAATTGAAAACATCCATATTTGCAGAGTACACACACCGCTCCATCTATCAGAATTTCTTAAAAAGATAACCGATCACACGTACATTTTCCTCACATGTAACCAATCCAAATGCGTGCTTTATTCAAAGTTCAAGGTTGATCCGTCACAAATGAGGGGATCCTATCATTAGGTCGGAAAAACACCGTTTCAACGCCGATTGAAGTGTTCGCTTACTTTTTTGTAAGTGGCAGGAAGGTAAAATTATCTAAATTCTGAGAAATAAAAAAAAACCTTTTCATTCCATTGATACCAAAATACGATGTGTTTGGGCGATTCTAAGTTCATGAATCAAATCAGCAAAAATTTTAAAAAAAACATTAAAAAATGAATTGCTACCCATTTAATAGTGTTACAAAAGTTTCTAATAACTTTTGTAATTATTTAAATGTATTTAATTTTTATTGTTTTTATTTTTTTGAAACCAAATAAATTGAACCCAAGAAATACGTTTAAAAAAAATATTATCGCCGATTGGTCACTAGCACCGCCCCTTAACATTTGAGCACGATTGGTCACTAGCACCGCCCCTTAACATTTGAGCACGATTGGTCACTAGCACCGCCCCTTAACATTTGAGCACGATTGGTCACTAGCACCGCCCCTTAACATTTGAGCACGATTGGTCACTAGCACCGCCCCTTAACATTTGAGCACGATTGTCACACAGCACAAGGTCTTTTACATGATCTCTGTGATTTCACGTTTATCCGCCATCTTTACCTTTTAGTTGATCTGCTTGAGGAAGTTAATGTTACACAGCAGCATCCGCAGGCTAAAGGCTTTACCCTTGACAAAGTGGTGATCAGCCTAGCGGCCTTAAGATTGATTCTGCACGAGAAGCGCTGTTACTTGGTGGAACATGCTGTTGATGACGCACTTATAAAATGAGACCAATATGGAAATTCGGTAGAGAGAAGATTCGTGCTTAAGAATGGCGGAAGAACAATTCATAGATGCTGGACTCTCTCTGCGAGAAGAAAACATTACGGAGATGCTGGAGTGTATTAATCGCTTTCATTCTGAATTAAGATCAGATCATCAGCGATCAAGGAAGTATCAGATATGTGTTTTGGGGCAGTTCAACCCAAGAGTTTACTATTAGCAAGTGAAGAAGCGTTATTAGTGCCAGTTCCAAAATTAACCTCTTTCTATGATATCAGAAGACGAACTTTAAAAAAAAAATACCAACGCTTAGAAGACACCTAAAGGCAGTTGATATTGATTTCACAAAGTCGTGGACTGGTCAGTATTTGATGATTTAAAATTCATAGCTGAATGGGACTTCCTAGAATCTCTTCCAATACTCTCGCTAAGCCTTAATTGTTTATTATGATCTGTGTTTCTGTGGCTTCATGTGAGCGGAGCTTTTCAAAACTAAAGCTTATCAAGAACTATTATGATCCTCCATGGGACAGTCAAGGCTTTCTGATCTGGATTGAAATCAATGATTGACAGGTTTGCAGCTTTGAAGACCAGGAAAGGAAAATTTTAAATAAAGCAAATTTAAACGTAGAAATAACTATTACTTAACGATGTTACAGTTTTTGAATACATTGACCCCATGACCTTCAATTTATGTCGTTTTGTTCTTGTCATTGTTATACTGTGGACTTATTTTAACAAAAAGAAATCAGTTTACCGCACCGGGTGACACCGACCCTAGCTACCTCACTGAAATCAATGGTACGACGTAAAAGATACCAGATAAGAGTCCCCTGACACACGCTGAGGACTAACTACCAAATGAGAAACTTGATTTTCATATCCATTGTGTAGACGAAGTTTCGTGTCCCCAGGTCCGGCGTAGGAATAAGTGAAGCTTGTGTTGAATTGCCGCTTCAAACCTTTGACAGCTTCGACCCTCTTCTTTTCAACACCCCCGTCTCCATTGTCTCGGAACTTGAGCGCTACGCCTCGTAGACAGGAAACAGTATAACGAATAGAGAAGCCAGACTTCTCGGTACGCGTCCTGTATTTTGGGGTCTCGGTGCAGTCGAGTGGGGCTGACGTTTACCGCGACCACCTGTTCCTGGTGTCATTATTACGCTTGCGTGCTGACAATCTGACACGAGGATTGGGGCGTGCACGAGCTATGTAAATCATCATTTTTAACGATTTTGGACCACCTCCCTCTCTTTGTCAACAACTGTCAACATCTGCCAAGAAACTCACTAATAAATTACGTTGAAAATGCACACCACACACTTTTTAAAAAAAAATGCTATTTTAAAAAATAAATTAACTAAATATATAAATTTAAGCATATCTGTTTCAATGCCTACACCATAGAAATTGTAAATAACAATTGTGTGTGCTATGTGGATTAAGTCAATCTTTTATGCTGGTAAACAATGTAAACAAACTTTTAGTTTGTAACACTTAAAACAGGGGCGGGAACCCACTGAAATATTTAATTCGACCCCACCGCGACCTTCGGGGAACTTGTTGCACGTTTTATGTCAAATGTAGAAGTTGCGCGTGTGACCCTTAACTGAACCAGGCTTTTCAGCCTCTTAGTAGCTCTAAACCCTCGTAGCCAATCATCACTCTTCCGAGTTATGACCGCGCAGTTGAAGTCAGCGGTCCCCATTTACAGAGTCAGCGCTCCCCATTTACAAATGTCCAGGTTTTAATTCGATGCGTGCAGAGCAATCGATGTTTTGTTAATGACGACAACCCAGCGTTTGTGACGAGTCAAGTGACAAGTGGAGAAGTCAACTTCACACTCACCGGGTCAGCCGAAGGCAGTGGCGCAGCTAGGGTTGGGACTACCCGGGATAAACCAAACATTTCGCCGACCCCCCCCTCCCTTTTCAACAACAAAAAAACTATGCATTTAGTCGAAAATGCCACCACTCTATTAAAAGAAGGAAGAAAAAAAAGCCACTCAGGGCGGACCGCCCCACCCCACCCCCCAACCATTTCTGCACCACTGGCTATGTGTGACGGGGTCTTCAATTTTGTGTCCCCCCCCAAAAAAAAAGGGAGGTTTTTGTGGGGATAAACAGTTGTGAAATCCGTATTTTAATGCTAGCAAACCATATCATTAACATATCCGTTCTGCCCTAAAAATAATAATAAAAAAATTTTAAAAGTATACGTTCGCTCTGGTTATTTCGAATAAATATAACAGAATGTGTCGATGATACAAATGTATTCGTTAATATCAAACCATTTCTTGTTTACCGAATCCAGTGGGAACCCTGCAATAAATAACGCATATTCAGATGTACCGCTTTCTGGGCATGGCTCCAAAAAAATTTCGCATATTCATTTGCATATTTTAAAAAAGCAAATAAAAGCTGAATCAAAAAAAGCATTTAAAACATAACCAGACTGAAACTTTTGGTAAGAGACCATGTATTAATTTAATTTAGATCTAGTGTAATCGTGACGTGGTTCCTGAAAAACGAAGTCATTCAACATCCAAGAAACGAAAGCTGACAGCGTGAATTGACTTGGCTCATGCAGAGGCGTAGCTAGAGTGTTTGGCGCCCGGGGACAAGATTCATTTTAAAGAACCTTTTTTTTTTTTTTTTTTTTTTTTTTTTTTGCAACTCTCAAACCCAGTATTCTCATCAATAAAACAATATCAAAGCAACATTTGGCGCCAATAACTAGTCAGCCTCCCCTCTCCCCCCCCCATCGCCACCCCATAGCTATAACGCCTCTGGGGCTATGCAACGTTACTAGGCGCAACCATTTCAGAGTAGGCTGAATAATATCCCTTTTATCGGCTGTAACAAAAATATCCTAGCGCCATTTACTCGGAGTCCGGCGAGACTACATGGTATGCGTAAGTGGGTAGACGGCGCCACTTTGTGACACATTTGTAGTGACAGGGAGGCAGATCGCATCAAATTATCGTAATTCCCCCAAATTAATGCGAACCCGATTTTAACCTGATCCCATTTTATGGACCCCCCCCCCCCCCCGCCAAATTATCGCATTTAGGAGCATTTCCGCTGTAATTTTATTTTCCCTTCCTATTCCAGATTGTTACCTTCTGATACGTCATGCCTGAGGACATGTCGAGGTTTTTTATCCCGCAGTACGGCGAGCAGAGATGTGTACAGCTGACGCATGAAGGAGTCCCCGATGAAGTAGACGGTCTTGTTCTGAAGTACGCGACACGCGTCCTCCTCTGTCTTGAACTGTTCAAGCTTAAAGTTGTGGAAGTGGACAGTGATACTATAGTAGAAAGCATAGTTTGGACATTTAATTACAAACAAAATTAGTGAAAATTTGTATCAATTTTGCAAACGTTAATTTTACAAGCACTGGGTCTAGCAAAAGGTGTCAATTATGGAACATAAAGGGTTAATGAATAATATTTCAGACAAGTGTATATCGAATTTCTTCGATAGGTGTAAAATGATTCTTGACTCCTGTGACGGTTCTTGCATCTGTTGGTAAAGAGCAATACCAATTATTGAAAACAGACAAAGGCAGTCTAAAAATTGATTATAAAATAGGAAATAAGAATAGATTGAATGTGGCGATCGAATCCGTTTTGCCTCTTTTAAGCAAAATAGTTATTCCCATAATCATGAACTTCGATGGGGTAAAATTTAGATTCATCTGGGGGGAAAATATGTGTTTCTGATGGAATAATTTAAATAATTGAACAGCGAATTCTATTATGAAACCGAAAGACGCTACTCACCTTGCATGTAGAATTTTCAGGTATCCAGGTGGCAAACTCAGCGTGAACCGATTGTCTCATGTCATAACATTCCGGGCAGACACATTCCTGTACAGTTTTATTCACACAAACATTGTCCATGCAGCACGGGGTGGCGCCTTTAGGATTGCATACTGCTCTGTGCCATTGGTGATCGGGGAAGTTTACGTTTCCTGGAGATTAATTATAACGATGTGAATAGGGACCATAAAATGCATCGGTACAGTTAGATACACCATACTGTCAATGTCATTTTTCAAAATAATATAATGATGATATCACTTTTTTAAAATGATATAATGACAATGAAATGTATTTGGAATTTATCAGTTTGGAAAATAGGAAACACCATCTTAGCAAACAAGTAAAACTGTGCTTTTTATCGTTTCCCCAGTTTTTCCCTAAAGTGTTCTAAATATTAATTCCGTTCAAAAAAGCTTTTCCAGAGTCTCCACAATATTATCAACATTATCTGCATACAATAAAGCTGTTTCACCATCTTAAATAATTGCATTTCAGAATAAATGGATTTGGAAAATCCGTATATGTATTGAAACATGATGCATCAATTTGCATACAGTTATGATATGGATGGAGAATACGAACCAACCAGGAATTGTAAAGTCTATATCAGGATCCATCGCTGGTTGCAGAAATAGAAAAAGGTCAAGCTGTGCTGGGGGTGGGACACTTAGAAAGACTGCCATTGACAGAGGAGTGAAGAGGGTGCACCACCAAAGCCCCAGAGGATAACGGTATGCCTAGGCTTAGATCAGGGGTCTCCAAACTACGGCCCGCGAGGCCATCTCATGCGGCCCGCGGAGACCTTTTTGTCTACGTAAAAAATACGGAAATTTACGTGTATTCTGCCAAGATCAGACGCCGCTAACGTGGACGTTATGTTTTTGCCGAATTAAAATAGAGGCGCGCAGTAGTGCGTTATGTTTTCTAACGGATCATGACTTGACAAAACCTTGGACGCTGCTTAGTTTTTCTACTTCCGTTCACAGTCAATGAGATGTTATAACGCCATATATATTTGTGGAGCTTTGCAGACATGGGTGAAAACATTGTGACTCTAAAATGCAAGCAAGTTTCGCCAATTTTTAATTGCAATGGATGAGTCGCTGGACAGCTGTTCCATCTCTCAACTGGCTGTGTTCGTTAGAGGTGTGGATGAAGACATGAACATAACACAAGAGCTGGCTTCCCTACATAGCATGTACGACACTGTTACCGGAGAGGATATATTCAATGAGTTGGAAAAAAAACAACATTTGCTGATTATAACTGGGACTGGACTAACCACAGTTGCCTGACTGTTGGTGGAGAAAAGAACATTAGTGGCATAAAGAAAAGCTTGGTTGCACAAGTGAAGCAGATGTGTGATGAGACAAAATTCTGCAACCAGTGTTCCTTTACTGTATTATTCAGCAGAAAGCTTTGTGTGAAAAATATGTGGACATTAGCAGCGTACTAAATCCTGTGGTAAAGAGAGTTAATTTAATTTGGTCACATGTGCTCAACCATAAACAGTTCAAAGACATGTTAAAAGATACAGACACAGAATCGCAAGATTTACCATATTAAACTGCAGTAAGATGGCTAAGTTGTGAGAATGTTCTGAGCAGAGTATTTACGTTAAGAAAGGAAAAAGGTCACTTCCTGAAAAGTAAAGGCAAGCTGTCTGATGAAGAGTGGGTATGGAAATTGGTCTTTGCTGTAGACATAACTAGTCATTTAAATTTTCAGAACCTTAAACTGCAAGGAGAGGAAAATCTAGTTTCTGATCTATACACCTTTCTAAAGGCCTTCAGATCCAAATTCGTCTTGGTTTTTGGAACAAGTACATAGGCCAACAACTTGAAACACTTTCAGCAGTGGACGGTCTTCATGGCTGAATCAAAAGCGGAGTTCCCCACGTCATTTGTATGCGAGATCATCAAAGAGCCCCAGCTGCAGTGTCAGCAGCGGTTTTCTGGCTTGGATTCAAAGGCAGAAGAAGTGAGCCTTTTTCAAAACCCATTTGAAGCAGATGTGGCCAGTCGCCAGATGAACTGCACCCGGAAGTCATTGAGTTGCAAGCAAATGACCTCCTTAGGGACAAGTTAAAAGAATGACCGGTGGGTTTTTAACTAGTTTTGGCCCAAGGAAGACTTTCCTAATTTCAAAACATTTGCATCAATGTACCTTTCAATCTTTGAAACAACAACAACAGACCTGTGTGAACAACAGACCTGTGTGAACAACAGACCTGTGTGAACAACATGCCTGTGTGAACAACATGCCTGTGTGAACAACATGCCTGTGTGAACAACATGCCTGTGTGAACAACATGCCTGTGTGAACAACATACCTGTGTGAACAACATACCTGTGTGAACAACAGACCTGTGTGAACAACAGACCTGTGTGAACAACATACCTGTGTGAACAACAGACCTGTGTGAACAACAGACCTGTGTGAACAACATACCTGTGTGAACAACAGACCTGTGTGAACAACAGACCTGTGTGAACAACAGACCTGTGTGAACAACATACCTGTGTGAACAACATACCTGTGTGAACAACAGACCTGTGTGAACAACAGACCTGTGTGAACAACAGACCTGTGTGAACAACAGACCTGTGTGAACAACAGACCTGTGTGAACAACAGACCTGTGTGAACAACAGACCTGTGTGAACAACAGACCTGTGTGAACAACAGACCTGTGTGAACAACAGACCTGTGTGAACAACAGACCTGTGTGAACAACAGACCTGTGTGAACAACAGACCTGTGTGAACAACATGCCTGTGTGAACAACATGCCTGTGTGAACAAACATTCTCAAGAAAAAAATAAGTGAAGAACAATTGGAGAACATATTTGTCCGATGATCATCTCAGGTCACTGTTGATGCCAGGGACATCAAATCTAAATCCAGAAATGTCTGCTGATCACTGCTATTTTGGCATCCAGGAAACAATTTCACCATTCATACTAATACTAATACGGTGTTCATGTGTCGTGTATCAATGTGTTATTAAACAATAACTGAATGAAATAAAAATATATAATTAATTAGAAACAATATCCGTGTTTTGATTCTTTTTTATTTGGACCTCGAGTGTGTATGCGGCCCCCGAACTGCTGTTTGATAGTTAATGCGGCCCTCGGGCTGAAAAGTTTGGAGACCCCTGACTTAGACGTATGAATGATCTGGGAACAGATCTACAGCAGCTGGGAAGCCAAGCATGAAAAAGAAAAGTATCAATTACGTCTAAATGAAGCAGGCCAAAGGATTGTAGCGCCACAAGGGGGATATGTGGATGGATGGTGATTTCCTAACCCAAGGTGATCCTAAATCTGAATAATTTGTCTTTCCTGCAAATTTGATAAAATTCTTCATAAATATTGTATTTCATATCGTAAGGTGAAACCGAGTCATTTCCTAAGAACTTCCAGTACCTAGTTGTTGAAATGAAGGAGAATTTCTTAGAATTTTAATTTTAAGATTTTGGAAATACTAGTTTTATGCTTGCAGATAACAAAAAAAAGTACAGAATTTGTCTTTGAAATTTAAATAATTAAAATTTTGTATCCTAGCTAAACTAAAACAGATTTTTATCCCTTTTCAAGGTAGTTCACAAAATTGTACCCTGTGGCGTAGCGGATCAGGGGGGGTGGAGAAGTAAGTTAAGGGCAGGTGTTTGAGGGGTGTGGAGCCCACGGTGGGGGGGGGCCAGGAATTCCTCCCCTGCCCGGGCTTACTACAATCACTAGCATTTGACAATGACTATACAGCTAAGCGTCTCTATGGTGACTGTGCCCGTCTCTATGGTGACTGTGCCCGTCTCTATGGTGACTGTGCCCGTCTCTATGGTGACTGTGCCCGTCTCTATGGTGACTGTGCCCGTCTCTATGGTGGCTGTGCCCGTCTCTATGGTGACTGTGCCCGTCTCTATGGTGGCTGTGCCCGTCTCTATGGTGACTGTGCCCGTCTCTATGGTGACTGTGCCCGTCTCTATGGTGACTGTGCCCGGTGACTTAAACCCCTTAATCCGACTGTGGATCATACCAAGACAACGATAGAGTTCAAACACATGATAATGTTCAAAGTCATGATAGCAAGGGTGGTTTTACTGTAAGACCGAACGAAGCCATTTCTTTTGTGTCACAGCTCTCAGGGGGCGACATCAAAGCAAGTCATTGACATTATATTTAAGATATTATAGAGATTTAGTGAACCTAGACCAATGATAAACTGTATTTAAAGTCATCTGCATACACTCGCGGGTTAAAGTTAATTTGATTAAATTGATGCTCCTCCTGGGTCCTAACGTCCCCTGGGTGCTAACTTCTCCTGGGTCCTAACTTCTCCTGGGTCCTAAATTCTCCTGGGTCCTAACTTCTCATGGGTCCTAACTTCTTCCTGGTCCTAACTTCTCCTGGGTCCTAACTTCTCCTGGGTCCTAACTTCTCTTGGGTCCTAGCTTCTCCTAGCTCCTAACTTCTCATGGGTCCTAACTTCTCCTGGGTCCTAACTTCTTCTGGGTCCTAACTTCTCCTAGGTCCTAACTTCTCCTGGGTCCTAACTTTTCTTGGGTCATAAATTATGCTGGGTCATAACTTCTCATGAGTCCTAACTTGTCATGGGTCCTAACTTCTTCCTGGTCCTAACTTCTCCTGGCTCCTAACTTCTCCTGGGTCCTAACTTCTTCTGGGTCCTAACTTCTTCTGGGTCCTAACTTCTCCTGGGTCCTAACTTCTCCTGGGTCCTAACTTCTCATGGGTCCTAACTTCTCCTGGGTCCTAACTTCTCCTGGGTCATAACTTCTCCTCGGTCATAACTTCTCATGGGTCCTAACTTCAACCCTCAGAGGAATTCTAAAGCAATTGTTTATTTAATGTAGGCCTAACTTATTCCAGCTGTCGCATAGGCAAGCCTTTAGCTCTTTTTTTTTATTCTAAGTCATTCCGCGTCATCAAGAGAAAACAACTCTCAAATTTCGTCTTTTGATAACTTTTCACTGGTTGAGAGTTTTTTTTTTTATCTTTACCCTTTTTTCCGACCTAATAATTTAACTGGGTCAGAATTTTAAACAAACTTACAGTAACAAACTGTGAGAATGTAGCCAGTCAGAGTTCCAATATCTAACAAAAAAACAACTTAACACATTGTGTAGAATGTACCCAGTCAGAGTTCCAATATCTAACAATAATGAGTAGCTATTGATAGCAATACGTAACATTAAATTATGCTTTATGTATATTTTGCGTCAAAAATGGTACCCAATCGTATATTAAGAAAAATAATATTGTTGCCGGTGGTGGGCCGCAACCCTCTTCCTAGGCCACTGAATTCGTACCACAATGCGCCCACTACTAGTCCTTAGATCCTATGAACCGTGACAAGACTACACAAAGTTTGCTCTGTTGACAATGACGAGAAGTTAAGGTACAACCCCCCCCCCCACCCACCAACCCCTTTTAATTCAAGACCCATAACACTTGGAAGCCTAACATTTGACAAAAGGCAACGGCTCCATTCAGTCCATCGTTCACACGCCATCTTTGAAAGAAAAAAATTCCCCATGGGGGCGAATGCCTGCATTGTTCCTACTGATTTAGCTGTTCCTAATAATTTGAATGTTTAACGAAATTGCAAAATGTTGATGGTGTTCAGTACTTGTTTCTGGCCCTTTGTCCAGGTGGATTAATCTAAAACAAATAAACAATAAATCTGCATCATTGATTGGCCACATTCAAAAAGGTGTCCAATTGATTTTCTGAAGACTTGATTTAAAAATAATATATTTTAAAAACTTTTTAAAATGACGTTTTTTTTTTTTTGTTTAAAGAAGACGAGTTGAAGCGAACTAAAAAGAAGAAAATATTTTTCTTAAAATTCACTTTGCAAAGACTGTATGTGAAGAAGGGTAGAAAGATATTCTATTTTTTTAAAATATTTTCTACACATTTATTTATCAGCTACCACGTTTATATATCTACCACATATCTAAACCACATACCACATTTATATACATGTCACCTACCACATTTATACATCATTACCACATTTATATATCACCCACTATATTTATTTGTATTACCTACCATATATATATATATAAATATATATATAAACATTTATATCACCAACAACATTCATTATTTAATCGACCATATTTTTATACATCACCTACCACATTTGTTATCGTCCCGTTGTAATGTCGCCGGCAGGCTGTGATAATCCCGAGTGCGTCGTATGAACGCCTCCACTTCCTCCATTTCCAGTGGAGTGTAGCTCCCGACCAGCCATTGTCCTTCCAGCATCTGGTCAAGGCTACATCTGTGGTGTCCGGCGTGCCGTTGGACGTAGGTCGAGGGCTGCCCAGGCCACAGGTCGTCGAGGACGACGCCGACATCAAACGCGTCCATCGCCATTCGACCGGCGAGCGTTGTCACCAAGGCGATTGCGAGGAAGGTCAGAAACCATCGGATCGACAGACGTTTCACCAATCTACTCCTCATCGCGGAAATTAAGAGACCATCGCGACAACTTTATTTTGAGAACTTTATTATTCTTAAACGTATCGTTATATAGGCAAGAAGATATAATAAACGTTTGTGTGTGTGTGTGTTTTTTGTTTGTTTGTTTGTTTGTTTGCATTTTTTTAATATTTTTTTTTTTTGGGGGGGGGGGG
>CAXITT010001356.1:39492-49882 GCA_964033795.1 Lymnaea stagnalis | reverse complement strand
CCCCCCCCCCCAAAGCAGGTGGTTTTTTTTTTTTTTAAATACCGTAGACGCCGCAGTCACACAATGGTTTTCCCACTACTCTCAAAATAGTAGTCATTGATTGGCTGCGCGCGGTCCATGACGTCCGGGGTGTGTGGGTGCAATGTTCACTGCCGATAGCAGGCCGTATCGCAGCATAGCGAACGCCTTCTGCCTCGCCAGGTGAACTCCTAGTCTGCCAGGCCACGATTACACTATACCGGATTCAATCATAAACTATTTCTACTGGTCTTTTTAGCTTACACTTCAAGTTTTAATTGAAAGTCTTTTAAACCGGGATTATTTCAGGTGCGACCGGTCATACGATTCTTTGGCCTAGACATGGCTAACATGACCCTCTGGATCAAGGCACGAGAGGGAGCAGCCTTTGACATCACAAGTCTCTCCAAAAGACGCATTCCCTCCTGTACAATACATACCAAAACATGCATTCCCTCCTGTACAATACATACCAAAAGATGCATTCCCTCCTGTACAACACATACCGAAACATGCATTCCCTCCTGTACAACACATACCGAAACATGCATTCCCTTCTGTACAATACATACCAAAAGATGCATTCCCTTCTGTACAATACATACCAAAAGATGCATTCCCTTCTGTACAATACATACCAAAACATGCATTCCCTTCTGTACAATACATACCAAAACATGCATTGCCTTCTGTACAATACATACCAAAAGATGCATTCCCTCCTATACAATACATACCAAGACATGAATTCCCTTCTGTACAATGCATACCAAAACATGCATTCCCTCCTGTACAATACATACCAAAACATGCATTTCCTTCTGTACAGTACATACCAAAACATGCATTCCGTCCTGTACAGTACATACCAAAACATGCATTCCCTCCTGTACAGTACATACCAACACATGCATTCCCTCCTGTACAGTACATACCAAAACATTATTTCCCTTCTGTACAGTACATACCAAAACATGCATTCCCTTCTGTACAGTTCATACCAAAACATGCATTCCGTCCTGTACAGTACATACCAAAACATGCATTCCCTCCTGTACAGTACATACCAACACATGCATTCCCTCCTGTACAGTACATACCAAAACATGCATTTCCTTCTGTACAGTACATACCAAAACATGCATTCCCTTCTGTACAGTACATACCAAAACATGCATTCCCTCCTGTACAGTACATAACAAAACATGCATTCCCTTCTGTACAGTACATACCAAAACATGCATTCCCTTCTGTACAATAGATACCAAAACATTACAAAATGCTATGCAAATTACAATCTAGTACTTTTTTTAATGAAATTTATTAACGTTTCATTGCTCACATATTTTTCACCTTTTGGGAGGGGGCAGGAGAGGTGCCAGACAGAGGGAAAAAAATAGATCACGCTAGAGAAAAGATGGTAGCCGTGTTTGATGCAAATGTCCCAGCAAAAGGACGGTTAGATCATTTTGGCCGGTCCTTTTCCAAATAAACATCTCTGCACTTGGCCGAAAAGAGAGAAAAAAAGTGTTCTCCGTCTTTTCAGTAGGAGAGTTTTGTTATGTCCCCGAAGGCACTGCATTGTCATCGACTCACTACAAATAATGCACTGTTTTTTGTGTTGGTTTTTTTTTGTTTTTTTTGCACGATGATAAATCACCAGAGAGAAAATAAATGATAGAATTAATCTCTACTCCCGCCTTTTATCACTTCAGAATGAACTTTTCTCTGTTAAGTTAGGCGAAAGTTGTTTATTTATAAATTATTTTTAAACGATTGAAAAGGGGGGGGGGGGAGGTGGCCTTTATCATTTAAAGGGATTTAATCATGCCGACGAGTTGATGCGTGAAATTCATGAACTTAAGCCCCTTTGCTCGTTGTCGAAAGCGGTGGCGAAGCTAAGGTTGGTGTCACCCGGTGCGGTAAACTCATGGTGTCACACCCCTCCATCCTTATTTTGTTAAAATAAGTCCACAGCATAACAATGAAAAGAACAAAAAACACATAAATTGAAGGGCAGGGAGTAAATGTATTTAAAAACTGTAACAACGTTAAGTTATAGTTGTATTTATATTAAATTTACTTTATTTACAATTTTACTTTCCTGGTCGTCAAAGCTGCGATCCTGTCAATCACTTTATCAAAACTAATATCCTTCCTCGAATCAATTTCAAATGATAGCAGATCCATAAATGAATTTATAAATGTCCTTGCAAATCAGGTGAAGGAGATTCTTATCATGGATATTAAGGCTGCGAGGTATTTTGGAATTATGTTCGACAGTACACCTGACACACTGACCAGATGTCTGAAGTGATCAGATATGTGAAAATTCACAATGGGGAAAATTGAAGTGAGAGAGGTGTTTCTTGGATTTCTCCCGTAACAATGGAAAAATTCTGATTACCTCAGCTCTGACATTCTTACAAATCTAAAACATGATGTATTAAGCATCATGATGTGCAGAGCTCAAGGTTACGATAATACTGCCACAATGTCTAAAAGGGAGGTGTTCAGGTCATTCTGAAAATAAATAATTTTAAAAAGTGCTTAACTTGTGCGGTAAACACACTTTTTCCTTAAAATGCCTAATTTTTCGGTACACTTGAAAGAATGTTGTCCTTTTTTGCTGCACCCACTCACCGTTGCAATGTTCTAAATAAACACACTGGAATGTCGGTGGAAAAAACCTGTCAACAACACGTTGGAGTGCTCATCGTGCTGCTGTTAAAAAAGTGACAGATAAATTTGATGAATGTGTTGCGGCGATTGAAGCTCTATGTTACACAAGAGGTACAGCACAATGTCTTTTGCATGCTGTCTGTGATTTCACTTTTATCTGCTACCTTTACCTTTTGGGATGATCTACTTGAGGAAGTTAATCTTACACAGCAGTATCTGCAGACTAAAGGCTTTACTTTACTCTTGACAAAGTGGTGACCAGCCTAGATGTATTAAGATTGTTACCGCATGAAAAGTGCTATTAATTGGTAGAACATGATATTGAAAAAGCACTTAAAAATTCAGACCAGTTTGGAATTTCGGTAGAGAGAAGATCAAGGTTTAAGAAGTGAACGACATGAGAATAACTGATAGATGCTGGACTCCCTCTGCGAGAAGAAACCAGTAGGGTGGTGGCGTGGAGTGGATTGGTCGCTCTCATTCTGAATCCCAGATCAGATCATCAGCGAGCAAGGAAGTTGCTGATATGTTTGGGGCTGTTCAGTCCAAAAGTCTGCTATCATCAAGTGAAAAAAGAAAGAACTGTTGGTCTCCGTTCCAAAATTAACCTCTTTCTCTGATGAACTTTTAAAAGAAATATCAAGGCATAGAAGACACCTAATGGCAGCTGAAAATGACACAAGATCGTGTAATGGTCAGCTTTTGATGTTTTGAAATTCATAGCTGAATGGGATCACCTAGAATCTCTTTCATAACTGTCACCAAGCCTTCAACTTTTTATACGATCTGTGTATCTCTGGCTTTATGAGAGCGGAGCTTTTCAAAACTAAGGCTTATCAAGAACTATTTACGATCCACCATCGGACAGTCAAGAATTTCTGATATGGCTCTACTACTACTACCAATTGAAATTGATACGAGGAAGGATATTGATTTTAATCAAGTGATTGATAGGTGGCAGCTTTAAAGTCCAGGTAATGAACTTTTTAACGTGCATTTATGTAAAAATAACTATAACTTTACGTTATTACAGTTCTTAAATACATTACCTTTGATTAACTTGTTTGGTTGCTTTTTTTTTCTTCTTTTTTTTCTTTTGTTCGTTGTTATACTGTGGAATTATTTTAACAAGAAGAAATATATCGGGAAATATATGTGGGGGGGGGGGGGTCACACCATGAGTTTACCGCGCCGGATGACACCAACCCTAGCTATTCCACTGGGCTGTAATGACACAAGTCAGGGGGCAATGTTCCCCTTTAAGCTGCGCGGTCGCACAGCTATCTCACAGATGCCGCTCAGCAGTTTTTAGTATCCGTGAAGCAAACTTTTATAAAAATAAATTCCAACAGCTACGCTGCACTCTGCAGCCGGAATTATACAGTTTTTATAGCAAGATACATCCATGGTTTTAATTTGATTCAGATCTATATTTTTTTTCTCCACTTTTTTACATAGACCTATTGATTTACATACTTGCCGATACAAAAACCGGATCAAGCTAGCCTCGTTCTGAACCACCACCGCAATTCATTTCAATTTCGTGGCCCGTACTCGCATTGAATGTGTATAAATAAATAAATCCCATATCTCTAGTTTTATTATAAATGTAGTAGCTAATTATTCTTAAAAAATGTTTTGACCGTTATGTCTAAACGCCAGTTAAGTGAACTGTCAGCGTCATCGCTTGCTAAGAAAAAGTGTAGCTCAAATTTTAAAAACACATGTCTCGATGAATTTGTGCATGCAGCACTACCAGATTCGTCGTCAGAGCGGACTGTCAAGCTGGGGGATTTATTTTTTTTTTAAATATCGTGAAATGATGATGATGTTGTCTGTGAAATGTGCTTCACAGCTAATGAAAGTGGTGATTTCTCTACAGTGAAAAGGTGGGAGGCTTGGAAGCTGGATTTTCTTAAACGACATATGAAGCAAAAAATACACACATATTATGCTGTACAGAGACTTTGTTCTATACAATCAGGAGGTGTACTGCGAATGCTTACAGAGAGTGTCGCTGATCGAGGCATGAGACAAGAAGCAGCACAGCGTGAAAGTGCTAAAGAAGACTTATTTAAAATTTTGATTGACAACGTCCTCTTGGCTATCAACATGAACACATCTATGAATGCTGACACAAATGTTGATGGATACGTCAAGTTTCGGCCATATCCTGCTAATGTTTACAAGATAGTGTTTGTTGTAATTATGTCTCTGTCGGCAATGTGACAGTACATCCGTGGAATCAGCAATAACAGAGTTTTATCAAGAGAATTCATTGGACATGCAAAAAATGGTTATGTTTACCTCTGATGGTGCATCTGTTATGTTAGGCAAGAACAATGGCGTTGCAGCAGTTCTTCTCCGATGTATTCCACATCTACTGGAGCAACATTGTGTTGCTCACCGTGAAGATTTAGGCATCGATGATGCTTGCAAACATATACGTTAATGGCAGACATTGAAACATTCCTTACGAAAATGTACACATTGTTCAGTAGGTCGACAGTACCGAAAGCCCAGTTTACCGAACTAGCTAAGGGGGTTGGAATGTGATTCCGTAGCCTGTAGACCACTGAATGAAATCGAATGGCTTTCATGGCGCTTTGCTTTACGAGCATTGCTGAGATACATACAAGTGTTGCCTGAATACTTGAAGTTCATAAGCACTGTTTGGAAAAACTAAGGGATCCGCAGTTTCAAACTGCACTGATTGTCTTTGATGAAGTTGTTGGTGAGCTTACTGAATTATGCAAGCTGCTACAAAGAAAAAAATCTTACGACCATCGGGGCATACCAGTTTGTAAAAGCAATGATCAATAAGCTCCGTGCCCAGTACCTTGGTGAAGATGTGCACTTGTCTGAAAAGGTCGCTGAATTGCTTGCAAATGACGAGATATAAACATGAGAGCCATCCTAAAATTTGTTGAATATGATGTTTGCACCTGGACTTCTCGTTTCCCTAAAAGTGAGTTGATGCAATGGCGAATCTTTGAGATATCAGTGCTAATTGACACTTCAGATTTTAATTTTGTCCAGGAAACAAGTACTGGCAAATGTGCAACGGTTTGGGAAACGGTGAGGCCGTCCTAACGGCTCCCAGCGGGTGCCAGGCCAGCCTTGAAACGTTCGATTGATGTCGAGTCCACGGCGGCATTGTCCAGTTGGTTCCAAGCAATTATGGTTCGTGGGAAGAATGAATTTTTATATTGAACTGTGTTACACCGAGGCACTCAGTGAAGAATTTATCATTGTTCCGGATGTAACTGCTCATGGAGTTGTCAGAGGTGAAGTCAGTGTTTAATTGAGCGTTTTGCTCTAATTAAGTGACCCGGCTTCCGCGGGGTTAGATACGTGTTAGCTGGAATGGCCGGCACTAGAGAGATGTTAGACGGAGCTTTTCTCGTCTGCTACATTTCTTGCATTAAGCGCCGATTGTGAACGTGGAGTCATCCGAATGAATGACATAAAAATAAAATCCAGAAACAGCCGGGAATAGTTAAATTTAGACATGCTGATGAGGATTCAACTCGTATCAGAATGATGGAAATCGGGTCAACCTTGACGATGTGCATATAAGATGGATATGAGTTCAAAGAGAGGTGCCAGAGTACCTTCAGAAACGAGTCAATCAAATGACCCGCGACCATTAATACTGGGTGTGTTGGAATGTAGGTGCTTGACCCAACGACCGGATAAATAATAGACATAACTAGAGCTTGGATTGAACTGTCGTGACATTTATGATTATGATTATTTAATTATAGTTCCTTTATTGATTTATATTAAAGTTGTTGCACAGAAGTTCAGTTATGTAATTTCCGTGTGTGTGTTTCTGGGCTGTAAAATTTTGCACAAAAAACAACTTTGCATACAACTGTATGATATATTTACACGAACCAGCAAATCTTAGAAGGAACATTGTTCGACAGGTAGCATACTAAAATCGTGGAGCTCCGAATTATCATCAACGTTTTCATTTATAGACCCCCCAACTTTCGAGTTATAGCGGAATTCCAGTGCACACGTCATTTCAACTGTGAATTTATACTAAAGTTACATTTAGCGATAAAGAGCTTTGTCTCGGAACTCAGCGGCACTGCTAAGGCATAAGAATAAGCCCGCCCCGCACACCTAGAGAATCCAGGGAACGCACCACCAGGAGCCAAAATTTAACTGTAAGACCGTAGCGAAATCAAACAAGGAAATTAACTGCATCTTTCAACAACAACAATAACAACAACAAATAATTATAATAATAATCATAAATTTGGAAACTCAAAATGCGACGGAACAATGTCAACTTAAAATGAAAGGACTTTGGTCTCTAAGAGGCTCAACTAGCAACACTCGTGGGTTTGAATACTTGGAACTTGCACAAGCCGCGAGCCACACTGTTTAAGGAACATAGCGTACTTGTCATAATGATCGTCTGGTCTGATGTGTGGATTATTTTCAAACAGCTTGGAAACCACTGCGCTAAACTCACACACTCATACACACACACACGCGCGCGCGCGCACACACACACACACACACACACGCACACACACAAAGGATAAATGGATTTGTAAAGTTTAAATTATATTTCACGTATAATCGATTTAATCCTTTGCGATAAGCTTTTCATTTATTTTTTCCCTACCACTAGGACAAGGGATCCCCGTCTTTTCAATGGTGTCCTTGTTGGAAATGAATAATTCTGCTGGTGTGGTGAATTATTGTTTTGGTCAAATACCAGTGTTGAAAATAAAACAGCAAAATCCCTTTTCTCCTTTTTTTTTTTTTAAAGTGTTTTTTAAATTTAAAAAAAAAATGTAAATAAACAAAATTGAAAGAAATATTTAACAAATGGTTTCTCGGGTTCTGTACGGTGTGCTAGCGAACTGTCCCCCCAATAACCTAGGATTTAATTTACAACGCAATTTAATCGGCATACCCAATGCTATATACAGGGGCGTCGTTCAGGGTTGTTTTGTTTTTTTTTCAATGGGGGCTGTGGTGGTAAAACCAACAAACGTGGTCGACCTGTTAAGTTGTTTAATACTATAGGCCCCACAGTACATAGCAAATTAGATAAAACCTGCAAATTCCAGGTGGGTGGGGGGGGCAACCCATGCGTAACAGATTTACAGGATGCATTATTCCATTGTATGGTGCGTGATAAGATGTAGTTGTGGACCTCGTTCAACATTTAACCACTCCAGCACTAACGAAATAGGGACCGCTGGGGAAAGCAAGTCAATAATAGCAAACAAAACCAATCCTCTATCACTTAATTGTATATACATTTATATATAACGGTGGCTTTGGCAGTTACTATGCCACAGCTTCAGTTAGCAGCCTCAGCCCACTGCAGGGTCTTGCAGCCTGTGAAATATTTTGGTTTCCTCTAGAATGTAAGTCTTTAAGATAATTAGTCAACTGTATCGCTTACGTGTACTATAACTAATGTCGCAAGAATGTAGATCAACCAGTGTCGTAAAAAGGCGTGGTGCTGAAAACATCTAGTGCCGTAACATGTATAACAACTAGACCCATTAAGAGATTCAACAATTAGCTTAAGAAAGGAGGGATCGTAAAAATTTGACGCCATAAAATCCCCCCCCCCCAATAAAACAACATGTTTCGGACTTTCCTACAGACCTCCCTGAATGAGTTTCGTTACCAAATCTGGTAGCACCTTGTTCTGGTGGCGACCCGCTGCTCAGGCGAAAACATGCTCTGTCTGGTGACATGCTGTTCTGGTTGCAGCCTGCTATGTTGGCAACTGGATCTCGTAGTACCTGATATCGTGGCACCTAGCTCACGTAGTTCATTGAGTTCTGTTATGAAAGGGACTTCGGCGAGCACTGTCAGATTGTCAGATTTCCGTTTGGTTTAACCACTTGCGATGGTGTCATCCGGTGCGGTACTCGACCCCTAGTGATAGTTCATTGTAGTAGGCCCGGTCCATAGATAGTGGAAGTTCATTGTAATAGGCCCGGTCCATAGATAGTGGAAGTTCATTGTAATAGGCCCGGCCCATAGATAGTGGAAGTTCATTGTAATCGGCCCGGTCCATAGATAGTGGAAGTTCATTGTAGTAGGCCCGGTCCATAGATAGTGGAAGTTCATTGTAATAGGCCCGGTCCATAGATAGTGGAAGTTCATTGTAGTAGGCCCGGTCCATGGATATTGGAAGTTCATTGTAATAGGCCCGGTCCATAGATAGTGGAAGTTCATTGTAATAGGCCCGGTCCATAGACAGTGGAAGTTCATTATAATAGGCCCGGTCCATAGATAGTGCTTGTTCCTTGGCGTAGCCCCGGTCTTTATATAGTTATTGTTCAATGTCGTAGCCCCTGTCCTTATATAGTTATTGTTCAATGTCGTAGACCCGGTCCTTATATAGTTATTGTTCAATGTCATAGGCCCGGTCCTTAGATAGCGATAGTTCATTTTAGTGGCCCGTGATTGGACCCCTGAAGCCCAGTGGTCTGAAGCAGCGTTTACCTACCAAATTTTATTTTTTATGGACCAGTGGACTAGTGGAACAGTGGAACAGTGGACCAGAGGACAAGTGGACTAGTGGACCAGTTGACTAGCAGACCAGTGGACCAGTTGACTCGTAGAGCAGTGTACCATTTGACTAGTGTACCAGTGGGCCTGTGGACTAGTAGACCAGTGGACCAGTTGACTAGTGGACCAGCGGTTAGTATGACACTAATAAAGATTATATGAAGAAAAAAAATATGTGTGTCTTATGACAGATTCCAGTATAGTTTAAACACAAGCAAATCTGGGTTGAAATCCGTGACAGATCATTGGTTCCAGGAAAAGGGGGGGGGGCATTTCATGCTGTTTGGAGAAGGGCGGGGGGGTGGGGGGACTTAACCACACGCCAGTTCCAGCTCTGGCTCCGTTGCCCCCGCTATACATATTCTTTAACGCCTTCTAATTATGACGCCACTGAGGGTATTTCTTTAAGCCCAGTTAGCTTCTCCTTGTTTTTTATAAAGCTCCACTATCCAAGCCAAAGTTAAAGGAAGATTTTCTTTTCTTTAGTGCAAGAAAGTCATTTTAGCCACTAAATTGCAGCGGGAAAAAATACAACACTGTTACCTTTACAGGGGGGGGGGGGAATGAAAAGGGCAGTAGTGCAAAATTTAGGGCGCCGAATGCTCTCGACTTAAAAGTGAAGGATGAGTTTTGGGAGGGTGCTCGCCAGAAAATCTGTGATAAATTCAAAATAAAAGGATGCATTTTGGAGAATACTTAAATTTGATTATGCATCAATCTACACCTAATATGAGTGCTAGAGAGCTAGAGGGAAATGTAGGCGTCCTTTGATCATATATATATATATATGGGCACCCGCAGAAAACGTTCTAGGGGGGCGGGGCAAAAAAAATCGATTAACTTTCCAGGGGGGGGGAACAATTTTTTAGTAATGTTTTAATATAGTTTTAATTTACTGTATCTTATTTGTTTGGTGAACGAACGGACAGGCAATCAGCTTAGTTACTTTCTCTTTATTATCTCTTTACTTTAATAAAATTTTTGTCTATTTTTGTCTAAAAAAAATTTACCCAATCAATCCAGAAGCGGGGGCAAGTGCCCCCCTTGCCCCTACCTGCGGGCGCCCATGTATATATATATATATATATATATATATATATATATACATATTTTATATAATTTATATATA
>CAXITT010001356.1:12486-29006 GCA_964033795.1 Lymnaea stagnalis | reverse complement strand
ATGTGATCATATAGGATAAATGTGGGGATATATGATACATGTGATCATATAGGATAAATGTGGGGATATATGATACATGTGATCTAGAAATAAATACCATTCAAAACCAGTGTTTTTAACTTTATTTTTGTTGTAGGGCCGCACCGCACCCCACCGCCCCCAAAACCACCACCCTCCCTTGATTTCAAACATATCTTGCACCTTCGCAGTTAGAAGTGCTGATACAAATAATCCAGATTTTGTTGGCCTATCCAACACCCCCTCCCCCTTGATGTTAAGAACCCCTGTTGTACCCTCAAACTTAAGAATAAAATACACGGCAAAGTTTTAATGACCATTAGTTGCTCATCTCTGAATCCAAAAGCTGTGAATAAATTTATGGATGTCTGTGTGAAACAATTTTTTGAAGAACAAAAAATTACTCAGCACCAATATTTTGATTTTGAGAATGGGAAAAAACCCAAGGATTTGTCAAATTTTGATAGAGGAAAAAAGGTTAATGAGAAAGGGTACCGACAAAATTGGTTTTGAAAAAAAAAAAAAAAAAAACTGCCGTAAATGTGTAACAGGGACAAGGTTCGTGGCAAAAAAAGAGTGAAAGAAGTTCATGAAAATTGTGTTTCTGCTTACGGATCCGATTCCGTGTGTGATCTTCCTCTTCTGTCCTCCGTCTTGTTCGAATATAAATGTAAGAACCACTGCTAAACACAAAGTTATACTTAGTGCTACTGGTGTAGGAAAAGCGGAGTGGGGTGGGGGTTTCCAACTTCCACCCCGGGTTGAATTTGTTTCTATATATTTAGGGGGGCGTCATTTTCGGCCGACTGCATGCAGAGATTATCGTGTTAGGGGGGGTGGGGGGAGGCACCAAAATGCTTGGTCACTCCCCGGGGGAACACTAGCCCGCGCTTCGCCACTGCTGAGAGTTGTCCCATCTGTTTATCCTCACAAAATAACAACTTCTTCAAATGGACGCGCGTATTTAACTTTCTTTTTTTTTAAAAAGGTAATTTGACGTTTCCGGGTCTTGGCTGGTTCCGGGCACTGTGTGATCCCAAAGGTGCCACCCCGTGCTGTATGAACGGCTTATGTGTCAACGACTCTGTCCAAGGGTGTCAGTGCCCTGAATGCTATGACATGAGACAACGGATCCATGCGGAACTCGCCTCATGGGAACCGTATGATACCACTATTCAGGTAGGTGGAAATACTTCATGAAGTCTAACTACACAAAGTGAGCCTAATTACCTCCGCTAAAATACAAGTCCACTGTGTGGCGTAGCTAGGTGTAGGGACACTCGGGGCGGGTCATGGTTTTTGCGCTCGCCCATAAAAAACAAAAACAAAAAAAACCTCTATAGTTGGCTGAAGTACCGCAGCCTACGATACTATGTCCACTTAAATGAACTCTTTTTTACCCCCCCCCCTTTTTTTTTTTTTTTACAAGCTTGGTCTCTGTTGTCTATGTGCTCCCCTCGGCTTGTTGTCTATGTGGTCTCGTCTTTCAATGTAATCTCTTTGGTCTCTGTTGTCTTAGTGGTCACTGTTGTCCATGTGTTTGTTCTCTGTGGTGCGATGTGACACGTGATATTAATGTGCTGACCCTTCCCAGCTGACGCAGTTCACTAGTGAGAAGGACGTGTGTCGCGTACTTCAGAACAAGACCGTCTACTTCATCGGTGACTCCTTCATGCGTCAGCTGTACACATCTGTACTGGCCATGTTGCGAGACGCTAAACCTCGGCACGTGATTAGGAATGATGTACCATTAGGTCTGTTTGGCTTTCAGGTTTACTATTGAAATTTCACTGCAGGAAGAAATTAATGGTCGTATTTTTTTTAAGGCCCACATCAAAATAATAAAACTAAGCACTAATATTTTAGATTCATATTATAATGTCCCAACCGCTTTTACACAGCAGATTTATTTCAACAACTATTCCAGACAAACAAAAGAAAATAGCGCGCAACATATGAACTTGCGATAGTTGTTTAAAAAGGAATCTCATTTAGCGCAGTTATCAGGAATTTTCTTTTATCTTCCCCTTGAAAAACAGGGGAAACTTATTTGGNCTATGTGCCAACTTTCGATAGGTTAACGGAAAGTGGGTCTATTGGCCGTCCGCAGATTTTCCCCTCAACACACAAGAATGAATGTAATGTAGGGGATTTTTTTTTTTTAACGATTCAATCTTCTGTCGCGCATATTTACAGTTCAACGTTGCACGTACGCACACGTTCAGCTAAATAATTCTAATTATTTGAACCAATGGTAAAGGAGGGGGGGAGGGGGGGGCATTACTCACCAGTCTCTATAACCCAAAAAAAAAAATCTAAAATCTATATAATGATGCATGTTTTTGATCAACTTCAAAAAAGTGCAAATATACTGACAAGGTAGGGGCGATATTCTCAAGTCAGATTGTGCTTGACCATTTAAATTAAAAAAAAATTATATTTAAAAAACGTATAAATATAAAACGTATAGAATATAAAACGTATAGAATATAAAACGTATATAATATAAAACGTATATAATATCAAACGTATATAATATAAAACGTATATAATATATATTAGTGGCAAAGATTTTCCGTCATCAAAGCTTAATAATTATGTATGTTCTGGCAAAAGCTCCCCCCTCCCCTCTCTTTCCCCCAAATTATATGAGCACATAACATTGAACCTAGTAGGAATGCCAAGAAGCAAAACATATTCACTGACAGGGGATCATTAAACTACATCTCAACAGTTAATGTGACAAACTGTGACAAGTACTACCGCTTCATCGCCGACTGCAGAGGTTACATAATAGAGGATACTCAGGAATGTACTGGAACTGTAAGTTTTGATTAAAAAGTTAAGATTTTTATGTTGGCCAGTGTTTAGAGTCAAACTCCTATTTATACTAGATTTGGTTAATTCATCAATTTCTCTCGCACGTTGTAATGCATTCGTAATTAGAACTGAGTCAAACTCAAGTCGTTTTTTTAATAATAGATACAAATTTAATATCTAATGTAACTTCACAGACTGTTAATCATAGGCGTAGCGAGGGTGTTTGGCGCCCGGGGACAAGATTCGCGCCCGGGGACAAGATCCATTTAAAGCGCCCCTTTTTCTTTTTTTCAGCTCTCAAGCCCATTATTTTGATCAATAAAATAATATCAAAGCACATTTTGGCATCCCTAATTAGCTGGCGCCCGGGAACATCTGTCCTCCCCTGCCCTCCGCTCGCTACGCCTCTGCTGTTAATTCCATACACGCATGTATAGCGTAGCTCGCTAACAGACGGAAATAAAATTACAACCTCCCTCCACAGAGTCCCTTTCTCGACTGCGCCACGTCTAAGACATACGTCACACAACCGACTAGACAATACGTCATAAGGAGCATAAAAATACGTCACAAGTCAAACGCGGGAAGATCGTTCACTAACAAATTAATCTCTCAGAAACACACCGCGCGTAATGAACCTTAATATCCAGTCGCAACAATTACTATTAATGAACTCCCATACTCAACAGTCAGTTACTTTTGTTTTTATATCGTTTATTGGTGAGAGTCTTGATCCCAGTAACATCCATTAATGCTCCCGTCTATCTGACCCTCGTACTAACAACCCTTGCCGAATAATCTCCATGTTCTATTAAGATAAGGGCGATGGAAATAATTCATATACAAATTGGATGAAATCAATTTAGTGTCAGCATGACCTTTACTAACAAACCGTACTCGTATTTCTTTGTCAAACATCGCAGTGATTTTGTTTAAAGTCGATGCTCTCCTCAGTGGCAGTGTGTATTTGATAATATATAGCGATATGATTTCTATAATTACTTTTTTTTTAAAAATACTTGACATATGAAATGAAACAGTTGACAGAAATGTAAATAATATGTATAACATATCAAATGATTTCATTATAACATCCTTACATCATCAGTTAGGATGCCGTCATTCACAAGTTATTATGGACATACTTTAAGAAGACGATATTCCGGAATCTATGATTTTTTTTTAGAGCGAATAACTCGTGTTCAAACTTACTTTTTTTTTAAAACAGCTTCTATTGAAAATTCTCTCTTTTTTTTTTTTTTTTTTTTTTTTTTTTTTTTTGTTTTTTTTTTTTTTTTTTTTTTTTTTTTTTTTTAATTTTTTTTTTTTTTTTTTTTTTTTTTTTTTTTTTTTTTTGTGGTCATTATTTTATTTCACGGTTAACCCCATGCCCCAATATTGCAGACGACGCTGAGGATGAAAACCGTGTATCAGGTCACGGGTGCTGACGTTGTCCTCAACGCTGTGCGAGAACTCAACGGGACGGTCGACTCGTGGATGGTCGTGGGCTTGGGTGGTCACGATTACTACAACATGACGGCGGTCCGGCAAACTGTGAGTGTACGGAACATTAAGTCAGTCCTGAGTTGACAGAAGCAGTTCTGACCAGGTCTGCCACACCTTAGGAATTTTACCAAGATCTTGGGAATTCACTACCCCATTCAGGACAAAAACTGACTTTTTAAAAAATTCCCAAGATTTAAAAAAAACAAAAAACTCTTATATATTTTCATGTTCTTGGGAAATCTTGGGAAATATTTTGACAAAATCTTGGGAATTTTAAAAAAAAATTGAGTGGTAGCCCTGGTTCTGACCTTTTTACTACATCGACCTCTTCATCATAAAATGTGATCCGTTCGAAATGGTGCGGGGAGTGGGAGGGGGGGGCTGAAGAATGCACCAGCCCCGGGGGGCCACCCTCGAACGGTGCCAAACTGTTCATTTTTTCCAAATACAAATGTGTATATTTATAATAAATACATATTTGAGGAAGGAGATGCCTAAATATAGGCAATGTCCCGTGCGAAGCTTTTGCCTGCCAAGGTCCTCCTGCTCACAAACAGGATAATTCCTATTACTTGAGAAACGTCTTTTGAGAAGTCATGTATTGACCATAAGAAACAATCCTGATCACCATAAATAATACATACATTTTAATGTGGACGGTTGTACCAGAAAATAAAAATGCTAACTATTCCTATTTTTTTTTTTTTTTAACCTCAAATTTCTGAATGTTGTAAGTTCTCATACAAAAACTGGTGACATGTCGAGTACCAGCAGGATGTTAAATTTTTTAACTTTTTTAAAAAATTTTTATTTGTTATTTTGTTATTATTTTTTTATTTTTTTTTTGGTTATTCTTCATACAAATGAAAAAATTCCTCAAAGACGGAAGAGCTCTCAGTGTCGACCAGTGGAGGCGAATTTTTTTTTGTCAGAAAACGAGCCAACGTTGAAGCCTAAAACCCAATGGATCTGCCCCCCCCCCCCCCCCCTCCCAGAGATTTGAGCGTTTTGTTCCTGCACCAGTGCCCTCAAGCCGTGAACGGGGGAAATTGTTTTTCGCCAAATGTTGAGCTTTTTGGGTTGCCTGGGCGTTCGGGTGTTGTGTAAAAAAAAAAATATTTGTTTTTTTTAAATGAATTTGTACTGTTGATCCCGTTTCGCTGCCAAGTTATAACGGGGTTTTCGGGTCTCATGTTCGCGATTCTTCTTTGCCCAGTTGATAGCAGCGAGGTCTTGTTGTAGTGGCTGTTGCGGGTCTATTGGCGTCCTTTCCGGTGCTCCATATTACCTACTACGTTTTTTTTTTTTTTAAATAATGAAATGCATTTTTTAAACATGTGTATTGCATATACGACGGTGACTTTGTTAAAAATAATTGATAAATAATTGTATGAAAGTTGATTCCTACATACATCTATGTGATCTGATATGGAGCTAGTTTTTTTTTTTTCATGATTGTTTTTTTTATTTCATTTCTTATCTTTTTGTGTTTTTGTTTTTTTGTTTTTTTTGTACAGCTGATTGATCCCATTTTAAAGATGTTAAAGAACTCCAAGTGGCCAAAATTAATTTGGATGGCAGCACATTCTGTGGGATTGCTTAAGTCCGGAACTGAAAAAAGACAACAGACTCAGGCGTTACTGGATTATAATGAAAAGCTTGCATCTATTTTTAGTTTTCGGGAAATCCCCGTTTTGAACTTTTTCCAGCTCACCAAAGGGATATTCAGTTTCGACGGTGCCCATTACGGCAAGGGGGTCAATGATGTTAAAGTAAAAATTCTGCTCAACTTTTTACAACGAGAAAATAAGACACGAGACCGCAATGAGACTTAAGGTCCCAAATTGAAAACTGTGATACTGAATATCATTTTGAAAGGAGCGCTTTTACACGTTTTTATTTTAAAATGTTGGATTAAATTGTAAATTTCATTTGCGTTATTGCAATGGGTGGGCCTCTGAGCATCACATTATTATTATTTTTGTAACATGATCAGGGGACAGTAATTACTGCAAGTACAGCAAGTACTGTGAAAAGTGTAAGTGCTGAAAGTAATTTAAATACTAAAGTATTGTACTGTATTGTATTGTAAAAAAGTAAGTACTGCAAGTATTGAAAGTAATGCAACAATTGTAAGTACTAAAAAAGTGTAAGTACTGCAAATATTGAAAGTAAATCAAGTATTGAAAGTAATGCAACTATTGTAAGTACTAAAAAATTTAAGTAATGCAAGTATTGTAAATACTTTAGGTAATATAGTTCCTCCCCCTGTTGAAAAGATAAGCCTCTAAAACTCGTGTACTTGTTCCTCTGAACAAATCTAAGGTCGGCCCCGAACGCAGTGGCGTAGCTATGGGAGTGCGGGGGTGCGGACTTCACCGGGTGACACCAGCCCCCGGGGGGGGGGTGGGGCGACACCCATTGAAAGATTGCGTATTCACAGAGCGCACACACAACTCGGTCTGGCCTTATTTCTTAAAAAAGGATAACCGATCACAAGGACATTCACCACACGTATCACCAATCCAAGTGCGTGCGTCATTAAAAGCTCACGCTTGATGCGTCAAAATGATTCAACGCCGATTAAAGTGTTCGGTAGCTTTCGTAAGTGCGCGTAAGCTTATTTATCTAAGATCTGAGTAATAAAGCTTTCCATTAATACCAAATACGATATGGTCGGGCGATTCTAAGCACATGAATCAAATCGGTAAAAAAAAATTTAAAAAAAACATTTAAAATTGATTTTATACCAATTTATAGGGTTAACAAAATACTATTTTTTAAAAAAATGTTGTAATATCTTTTGATTATTTTTTTAAACTGTATTTAAAATATTTTTAAAATGTTTTTGAAACCAAAAATATCGAAACCCAAAAACACTCAAAAATTAATACTCTCTCCGATTCCTCACTTGCACCGCCCCTTAACATTTGAGCACGATTGTCATACAGCACAAGGTCTTTTAATGGTTGTCTCTGATTTCACTTTTATGGGCTATCTTTCACTCTGGGTTGATCTAATTGAGGAATTGTATCTTACACAATAGTATCTGCTGACTAAAGGCTTTACTTTTGACAAAGTGGTGACCAACCTAGAGGCCTTAAGATTGTTTCTGCACGAGAATCGCTGTCACATGGTGGAACATAATATAGAAATGGACCTTTTTAAAATCAGACTGACATGCGATTTCGGTACAATGAAGATTAAGGTTTAAGAAGAGAATGGTAGGAGAACAATTGATAGATGCTGGACTCTCTCTCCTTCTCTCTCTCTCTATCTCTCTCTCTCCCTCTCTCCCTCTCTGCGAGAAGAAAACGGTTGGAAGATGCTGGAATGTATTGAGAGCTTTTATTGTGAACCCCAGATCAGATCATCAGCTATCAAGGGAGTAGCATACATGTTTGGGGTTGTTCAACCCAAGAGTCTACGATCAGCAGGAGTTATTGGTGTCCTTTCTAAAATTAACCTCTTCCTTTGTTGAGTTATCATAAGATGAACTTTTAAAGGAAATCTCAAGGCTTAGAAGACACCTAAAGGCAGCTTCTATTGGATTTCACAAAGCCATCGACTGGTTAGTATGTGATGATTTGAAATTCATAACTTAATGGAACTTCCTAGAATCTCTCCAATACTCTCACAGAGCCTACAATCGTTTCTTACTATCTGTGCGTCTATGGCTTCATGTGAGCGGAGCTTTTCAAAATTAAGGCTCATCAAGAACTATTTACGATCCACCGTAAACAATCGAGGTTTTCTGATCTGTCTCTACTAATGAATTGAAAATGATACGGTGAAGGATATTGATTTCGATCAAGTGATTGACAGGTTTGCTGCTCTGAAGACCAGAAAAGTAAAATTTTTGAATAAAATAAATTTGATGTAAAAATAACTATTACTGAACGCTGTTACAGTTCTTAAATCCATTGACCTCATGACTTGAAATGTATTTTTGTTCTTGTCATTGTTATACGAAGTACTTAACAAGAATAAGTCCACCCTGGAAGTCTGGGTGGAGGGGGGGTGACACCATGATTTTACCGCATCGGGTGTCACCAGCCCTAGCTACGCCACTGCTTGAACGGTTTACCGACTCACAAAATAAACACTTGAAACAAATTGCATTAAAGCGCGCCGGGGTGGGAGGGGGGGGGGTTGGCTGCGCTTTGAGATAACTGAGGTATAGGATGAACAATGGTTCCAAACTCGACGTGCGTATGACCCCTTGTTAGCTCGGCTTGCCGTACGAATATTTTTTCCCGACGGGGAATGAATGTAAAACTGATGTCCGTGGAACTCAAGACACTGGCCATGTTGTTCATTCACGCGCTAAATGTTCAGCTTGTACGACCCTAAGAATAGAATATGAACTTCTGAAGACTGCATCACTTGTCTGTTGTTGTATACTGCTCATGAACATAGATGGACGAATGGCATTCAAATTTCGGGAAAAAAGAAAAAAAGTGTGTGTGGAAGAAGGGGGGGGGGAGTCTTTTCATTCTTGGTTTTAAAAAAAAAAAGGCATATTATTCAAATGATTTATTTTGTTTTCTAAATTGGAATACATCTCATCTATTCAAATTTTGGGAAAAAAGAAAAAAAGTGTGTGTGGAAGAAGGGGGGGGGGAGTCTTTTCATTCTTGGTTTTAAAAAAAAAAAGGCATATTATTCAAATGATTTATTTTGGTTTCTAAATTGGAATACATCTCATCTATCGATCTCACTGGTCATTGTTAACCCTTTTCTTGGGGTGAAATTTTAGAACCATTACCTCGATATTTTTAATAACACACATCCGGGATCCGTACTGCGCCCTGCTTCTGACAAAGACATCTGGGTGTGCTGAGTGTGTCCCCCGTGTATGTTGTTGCCCGTAATTTAACGATCATCACGTATGTGTGTGACGCTTCTCTGATAATTATTTACTCATTTAAAATCGGATAATAATTGAAGGACTGCATTCAAGCTGTGTGAAATGAAATAGTAGAAGAAGGTATGTTGAAGCTTGAATCAATAGACAAGACAACGAGATATCAACGGTTCGGCTTAGAGCGGTGCCCAACGTTGATTACTTAGTGGGGTTGAGGCAATTCGAAAATGAGCTGTCTAGAATTTGAAAACTAACCATCTACTATGATTTAAATTGTAATTTAAAAGGAGAATCGTTAAAGCCTCCAATCGTTCATTAAAATTATTTCGTGCTTGAATTTCAGTTCTCCATTTTATGTTGTTGTTTTTTTTATTTTACTAACTATGTTTCCTCACCTAATTTCCCAAGTGATTTCATCCTAAAACCAATCATCTGCGTTTCTTCATTGAACAGCTCTATTTTTGAATATTAAAAATTATGTATATGATATATGGGGGGCATAAGAATTTTAGAAAGGCTTAGGTAGGGCATGGCATAAAAATGGTTAGGAAACTTGGCCTAGAGCCTTCTTCAGCGAATGAAAATGCAACAAGAAACAGAGCACACAAAAATCGGAATAACTCAAATAAAGTTTGTGATTATTGTAATAATGCATTCTAAAATCTCAAAAGACATGTTTTAGAATCATGGGTGGTTCCCAGACCAATGGGTCGAAAACCCCAACAGGGGTTCTTTAAGGTTTTCCTTCAGGGTCACCGTCTGAAACAGTTATCAGAAGAAGAATTGTTATTTTAAAGAAATGTTCATACATCATTTTGAAAAAGTGTGAAAAATATAATATTTCCACTTATCAACCTAATCAACCTATAATTTTGGTATTCGATTTTGTTACGCTTCTTCATTTGAAAACCAGTTAACAGATTAAATGGTGAGAATGGCATGGGGCTTGTTGGTTATATTTAATTTTAACTACCACGGCAGATCTGTCGCAAGATCAAAAGTATGTTGCTAATTAAAAGTATGTTAAATGTAGGGCTCGTTCGCAGATTACTTCTAATTTTGAAACATCTTTATTCAATAAAGTTTTAAAAATATTTATTTGGGGTCGAAATTGCCTCTTGTGTTGTAAGTAGAGTGAAAATCAGTCGCGCACACCTTCTGCGCATGTCGAAAAATGACGCAAAAACTGTTGTGGCCATTTTACATTCGTCTTGGGGAGGACTTCGTTGTTTTTGTTTTTTTTACGTCACAGTTTTCTAATAATACTTACATCTTAATCCATTATGGGAAAATGTTAAAGAATAAAATAAAATCTTAGTTCAGATATGAAAATTGTATGTATGTTTTGAATTTTTTCAGGTGTGACGTGACACTAAAGGCCGGGGGGGGGGTGTCTAAAATGGTATTTTTTTTGCGTGACGTAATTTGAGAATAGCCCCTTATATTATACTTTAAAAATCTCATTACGGTGTGTGCTTTTAACGCTATTAAAAATCCAGGGGTCACTTGGCTTCTATGGAATGGGGTCGTTTCTCTAAATATGGTTAGCAATATATGAACAAGAAATTCAAATAGACGAGTTACCTTGCTGTTATAAACCACGGACCGTACAACTTAACCACTTCACATCTTTGAGTGTGGATAAATGAAATATCCATGTTACCCAACTAGGAAGGCGTGAATGTTTCAGTTGGGTTGTTTACAGCGAGTCTGTGGTCAGAATAGCATATGATGTTGGATAATACTATATGCGTGTAATGTGTCGTAGTTTTCAAGAAACATTTCCCTAGATACAAGAAATGAAGACTTTGAAAAGTGTTATATATGGCAACGTGTTATGATGTCCTTCTACCTAACATTAACTATTGGAATTCTGATGTCCTGCCACCTAACATTAACTATTGGTATTGCTCTAACATGTTTACGCTTAGAAACCCCTTCGGTGCAATCGAATACCGATGGTGTGGCAAGGCACAGCACATACCGTGGGCTTCAATTGAAGAACGGCACAAAAAATCGGTGAGCCGGACGAAGAATTTTTTTTTTTTTTAAATAATAATTTATTGTTTATCCTTGATAAGAATTTTTAAAAAATATTATCTCAACGAATTTCTCATTTTTACCTTCATTAACTTCATTTTCCTGTTCTTTTCTATGTCTCAAAATTGATAAGGGCGCAGTTTTAGCTCTTGTCTGTGGGCGCCAAATGTCCTCGGTACGCTTTGGCGTCCAAATAATGTTGAAGTTTTTGTCTTGTTTCAAGACATGAGGCTTATGGCTTAAGATAATTTGATCAGAACCTGTTTTGTTGTTAGACTATTTTGTTAAGAAAACGGTGACATGATACTGTTGTAATATAATATACTAATAGTTAAATAACCCCTAAAAACAAGTTGTTCTTAGAAATCCTTTATAAAATGTAACATTATGCAATTAGGGATTGATCTGAAAATTTGACAAAACATGCATGCAAGTAACGCACTTCATAAGATTCCTAATTAGTGCCCCCATCATAAGATTCCTAATTAGTGCCCCGCCATCATAAGATTCCTAATTAGTGCCCCCCATCATAAGATTCCTAATTAGTGCCCCCTCCATCAAAGATTCCTAATTAGTGCCCCCATCATAAGATTCCTAATTAGTGCCCCCCATCATAAGATTCCTAATTAGTGCCCCCCCCCAAAATCATAAGATTCCTAATTAGTGCCCCACCATCATAAAATTCCTAATTAGTGCCCCCCATCATAAGATTCTTATTAGTGCCCCCATCATAAGATTCCTAATTAGTCCCCCATCATAAGATTCCTAATTAGTGCCCCCCCCCCAAATCATAAGATTCCTAATTACTGACCCCCCCCCCTCAAAAAAAAAACCAAGGCAGGCTCGCAACCACACATTTTTTTCACGTCCCTGCACTGTATTCATATTTTCATGAGCAACCCCCTTTTATACCACAGATTTATTCACCAATTTTTTCAGAAAAATTAAAGAAAATATAATGCATCAAAAGCACTTGCGATATATTTTTTTTTTTAAGAATCTCATTCAGCGCAGCTATGGGGTATTTTATATTATGAAATTAATGTCATCACGTTTCCTTCATCGTGAAAAACAGGACAAAGTTATTTTTGCGAGTTGGGACTGAAAATTTGATTTAATATGTTGCTATCGGCGGCGAGTCCATGTGCCAAATTTCAGCTCGACGGGAAGTGGGTCAAATAGCCGTCCGAAGATTTTGACTTAATCACACACAAAAAAGCGATGTTAGTATAAAAGATTTTAAAATAAAATATAGTTAACTTAGAAATCAGTCGCGAAGCAAATTAAATGAGAGCGTAGCCTCAAAGGACGCCCTAGCCATGAATGTCTAAGCAAATGTCCGAAAATAGAAATTTTATATTCACATTCATATCGTGGTTTATAGATCTATTTATTTATACATATTTTTTATTTCATTTTTTTATTTATTATTTTGAAAGCCGCTTCCGTTTTTACATTGCATTCACAACTGCTCCACTTAGCACGGTCAAAATGTTCATATTTTATAAGATCGTGATTAAAGCCATTATTATTTTTAAAAAAACAACTCTGAACTCGATGCAGCGTGCTGGATAGCTTGACCCGCGATGAAATTAACTGCTGTATGCGTTACACTGTGTGTTTACTGTGTTAAATCCTTTTTTTTTAAATATTAATTATTAAATTTATTTTTCGCATTTTATTATTTTATTTTTTTTAAATTAACCCTTTCGTTACCGATGACGTCGTTGCGACGTCACAATCACCCACTTTCAATGACCAAGGACGTCACATTGTCGTCACAACAAAGAGGCAAAGAACTTTTCTGATATACCAAGGACGTCACTTCGGCCTCCTATTTCAATGCTATGTAATGAAAGGTTGTTTTTTAACTAACCGAAAATTAGACATGTGCTTATTATTCTTACTTTCATCACTATTATTATAGTAGATAAGATAATATAAGATTCTTTTATTGAACCAAACAACTGGGAATGTTTTTTTGATTGCATTGTACATTTTCAGCACTTACATACAACAAGCGAACACAACACATCTGCATTAAATTATTTCACTAGCGAAAAAACCAGCCACTCAGTGAACTCTCTTAGTCACATCAGGGACTTTTTAGTTCTCGTTAAGATTTGTGACTTCAGGGGCAGCACGCTGGTAAATTCGTACAGATTGGGGGAACAAAAGAATTGTTATACCTTTCAGTGTTTAAAAATCAAATCTGTTTTAAACATGCACGAATGGATTTTCATGATCTTTTTTTAAAATTTATTTTTGTTCAAAATGTTGCCCAGAAACGATGTCACGTACAAGGAAGATATGCAGGGCCGTCAAGGTGCGGTATGTGATAACACTATTGGCAATGCTCGCATTGGTCACCTTCGCAAATTTCTTGGTTGCATCAACCCGTGGTGACATCTCAGCTGTGGCACACTCATATTTATCCAACTTCACGTTACTGAAACACATCATTCAAACGGACACGGCTTCCCGAGACCACCAGAGCGCGTCCAGTGGCGCGAAGGGCTCTCAAACGGTTCTGTCGGGTCAAAAACCCGTTGGCAACATAGCGGGAAATGTCACTTCCAAAAACGACACGGCTTTTTCTCAATCGTCGATCGGAGACCAAAAGTTCCTGGACAAACTGCTCGTCGGCCATTGGTCACTCAGGAATTACACCACGCGTGAACTGGGGGACGTAGAGACTTTCATTAAC
The DNA here is from genome assembly GCA_964033795.1 of Lymnaea stagnalis. Classification (NCBI taxonomy): domain Eukaryota; kingdom Metazoa; phylum Mollusca; class Gastropoda; family Lymnaeidae; genus Lymnaea; species Lymnaea stagnalis. The sequence goes on along the minus strand of CAXITT010001356.1, from coordinate 15,048 downwards.
CGGACACGCGCGTACCTCAAACTACCTCCAAGCCTGCAGAGGTCGGACAATACATGTGGTGAGGGTAAAAGGGAGTCACTAATGAATCTGTTAAAGAAAAGATTCTCCTTTTTAATATTATTTATATATATTTATGTATTATAATTATTTGATTGTTGATATAAAAACCTCAGATGTGTGAATCTAGTTGAAATAGATTTAATGTTATTTTGCTACAAGCTTCTGGTCTCCTGGTTCAAAATATTTTATCATATGTATTTTTTAAACACTATATATATATATATATATNATATATATATATATATATATATATATATATATATATATATAATGAGATGTGAACATGTGAGGCATCACAGCACCGTTCGTCTTATAGGAAACGTGAACTTCCCTGGCCATCAGTGGTACAGGGCTGTGTGCAACCCAAAGGGCGCCACCCCGTGCTGCATAAACGGCTCCTGCGTCGACAAACCTGTCCAGGAGTGCCGATGTCCTGAATGCTATGACATGAGACAGCAGATTCACGCAGAGCTGGCCACGTGGGTACCTGATGGACTTACAGTTAAGTTGTTTGTTTTTTTTTGTGTGTGTTTTTTTTTAAATGGGTCTTTTAGTCTTTTCAATGTCAGATATATTTTTAAAGGGGTCTTTTAGTCTTTTCAATGTCAGATATATTTTTAAAGGGGTCTTTTAGTCTTTTCAATGTCAGATATATTTTTAAAGGGGTCTTTTAGTCTTTTCAATGTCGGATATATTTTTTAAGGAGTCCTTTAGTCTTTTCAATGTCAGATATATATTTTTTAAAGGAGTCTTTTAGTCTTTTCAATGTCAGATATATATATTTTTAAAGGAGTCTTTTAGTCTTTTCAATGTCAGATATATATATTTTTTAAGGAGTCCTTTAGTCTTTTCAATGTCAGATATATATTTTTAAAGGGGTCTTTTAGTCTTTTCAATTTCAGATATATTTTTTAAGGATTCCTTAAGTCTTTTCAATGTCAGATACATTTTTAAAGGTGTCTTTTAGTCTTTTCAATGTCAGATATATTTTAAGGGGGTCTTTTAGTCTTTTCAATGTCAGATATATTTTTAAAGGGGTCTTTTAGTCTTTTCAATGTCAGATATATTTTTTAAGGAGTCCTTTAGTCTTTTCAATGTCAGATATATATTTTTTAAAGGAGTCTTTTAGTATTTTCAATGTCAGATATATATATTTTTAAAGGGGTATTTTAGTCTTTTCAATGTCAGATATATTTTTTTCAAAGGGGTCTTTTAGTCTTTTCAATTTCAGATATATTTTTAAGGAGTCCTTTAGTCTTTTCAATGTCAGATATATATTTTTAAAGGGGTCTTTTAGTCTTTTCAATGTCAGATACATTTTTAAAGGGGTCTTTTAGTCTTTTCAATGTCAGATATATTTTTTTAAAGGGGTCTTTTAGTCTTTTCAATGTCAGATATATTTTTTAAGGAGTCTTTTAGTCTTTTCAATGTCAGATATATATTTTTAAAGGAGTCTTTTAGTCTTTTCAATTTCAGATATATTTTTAAGGAGTCCTTAAGTCTTTTCAATGTCAGATATATTTTAAAGGGGTCTTTTAGTCTTTTCAATGTCAGATATATTTTTAAGGGGGTCTTTTAGTCTTTTCAATGTCAGATATATGTATTTTTTAAAGGGGTCTTTTAGTCTTTTCAATGTCAGATATATTTTTAAGGGGTCATCTAGTCTTTTCAATGTCAGATATATATAATTTTTTTAAAGGGGTCTTTTAGTCTTTTCAATGAAAGATATTTTTTTTCCATCTAGTTTTCATGAAATAAAATGTGTCGTAAAATGTCGATTCTTTCGGAGAGAGAAAAAAATATGGCGTGAACACTTCCGTTTAAACATAGTGTTTAATAACAGTGCAGCCGTGTGTATAGAGGCAGTTGTTTGCTCTTAGATAGATTCCTTATTCATTTATGGATCTACCACAGAAAGTTTAGCAAGTCATGTCTCACTGCGCCCGTAATAGATTGTGATTTTTTTAAACGATTGCATGACATAGTAAACAGTGTCTTCCATGACAATATATGTCATTGAAATAATTGGAAGCAAACGTGTTTACCGTTTCTTTATCATTCTTCTTCTTTATTATTTCTTCTTCCAGATGTCCCATTTCACCGATGAGACCGACGTGTGTCCTCTCCTCCGTAACAGGACCATCTACCTTGTAGGTGACTCTTACATGCGCCAGCTGTACATAGCTCTGCTCGCGGTATTGCGAGATAAAAACCCTCGACACGTACTCAAGGATGATGTATCCGAAGGTATGTGAATGCTGTGAATACCTCTTCTGGAAAGGGGATACCACGTCGTTGGTTTCGTGGGGTACATTGGTAAAGTGCCCAAATTTTGCAGGCGAATGTTGGGCGTGTAGAACAGTACTTCTCTACGTGCTCCATAGCAGATTATCTGAAAAGTGTTTGGGGTGGGGTGGGGTTGGGGGGGGGGTTATTCTATGGCCCAAAAACACATTTACGTGTTGAAAAAAATGGGGTTTGGGGTAAGGTTGGGGGGGGGGG
>CAXITT010001356.1:0-12382 GCA_964033795.1 Lymnaea stagnalis | reverse complement strand
TTTTTTTTTCCTTTTTTTTTTTTTTTTTTTTTTTTTTTTTTTTTTTTTTTTCTTTTTTTTTTTCTTTTTTTTTCAATTCAAATAGCTCTCACCTTGGCGTAACTCTCGAGACCCAGACAGGCTGCGACACTGGTGTCTCCTGTATCAATGTATAGCTTTCGTTTGCAGCAGGTAAAGCCCTAGTATTCAATAGTTTTTTCTTAACGCAGCGTGGAGGACCCACTTGTATTAAACTGTCCCGCTAAACTGAATCTGTTGTAAGAGCTCAGGTGCCGCGTGGGGACAACACTGCTGTACTGTACTGTTAAACAGATTTACAGCTTTTAGACCTATAGCTTTTTGTGGAATTTTTAGCTAAACATGATGTACACCTACTCGATCTTTAGCTTTAAAGTGCTCTTTTATTGATACGTTAGGTTAAACATAATGTGCCGCTTCTAGACCTAATGCTTCACAACGCACCTTGTATGGATTGTTTGACCCTTCTTTTTGTCTCCGTGTGCTTTTCAACTTTAATTAAAAGATATTAATATCACACAGGGAGAACATTCATTTTGTTTTAGCTGGTCACTATTGCTGACTATTTCATTTGAAGTTGTTTTTTTTTGTCATTTTTTTTTAATAAAAAAAGTGTGTGGGTGGTGTAAATGACATTATAGTGAGAGGCTTCCACAACATCACTTGGATGGCTCTGGCCTGTATCACCTGGTGACACAACAGCACTTGGATGGCTCTGGCCTGCATCACCTGGTGACACAACAGCACTTGGATGGCTCTGGCCTGCATCGCCTGGTGGCACAACAGCACTTGGATTTCTCTGGCCTGCATCACCTGGTGACACAACAGCACTTGGATGGCTCTGGCCTGCATCACCTGGTGACACAACATCACTTGGAGTGCTCTGGCCTGCATCACCTGGTGACACAACAGCACTTGGATGGCTCTGGCCTGCATCACCTGGTGACACAACAGCACTTGGATGGCTCTGGCCTGCATCACCTGGTGACACAACAGCACTTGGATGGCNCACAGGACACTTTCAAAGACAACTCAAGTGATGTTATTCTTTGCATTTCAGTTTTGCTTTTCTTTTTTTTTCTTTTTTTTTTTCTTTTTTTTTTTCTTTTTTTTTCAATTCAAATAGCTCTCACCTTGGCGTAACTCTCGAGACCCAGACAGGCTGCGACACTGGTGTCTCCTGTATCAATGTATAGCTTTCGTTTGCAGCAGGTAAAGCCCTAGTATTCAATAGTTTTTTCTTAACGCAGCGTGGAGGACCCACTTGTATTAAACTGTCCCGCTAAACTGAATCTGTTGTAAGAGCTCAGGTGCCGCGTGGGGACAACACTGCTGTACTGTACTGTTAAACAGATTTACAGCTTTTAGACCTATAGCTTTTTGTGGAATTTTTAGCTAAACATGATGTACACCTACTCGATCTTTAGCTTTAAAGTGCTCTTTTATTGATACGTTAGGTTAAACATAATGTGCCGCTTCTAGACCTAATGCTTCACAACGCACCTTGTATGGATTGTTTGACCCTTCTTTTTGTCTCCGTGTGCTTTTCAACTTTAATTAAAAGATATTAATATCACACAGGGAGAACATTCATTTTGTTTTAGCTGGTCACTATTGCTGACTATTTCATTTGAAGTTGTTTTTTTTTGTCATTTTTTTTTAATAAAAAAAGTGTGTGGGTGGTGTAAATGACATTATAGTGAGAGGCTTCCACAACATCACTTGGATGGCTCTGGCCTGTATCACCTGGTGACACAACAGCACTTGGATGGCTCTGGCCTGCATCACCTGGTGACACAACAGCACTTGGATGGCTCTGGCCTGCATCACCTGGTGACACAACAGCACTTGGATTGCTCTGGCCTGCATCACCTGGTGACACAACAGCACTTGGAGTGCTCTGGCCTGTATCATCCGGTGGCACAATAGCACTCGGTGGGCTGTGGCCTGCATCACCTGGTGACACAACAGCACTTGTATGGCTCTGGCCTGCATCCCCTGGTGACACAACAGCACTTGGATGGCTCTGGCCTGCATCCCCTGGTGACACAACAGCACTTGGAGTGCTCTGGCCTTTACCAGCCGGTGGCACAACAGCACTCGGTGGGCTGTGGCCTGCATTACCCGTTTCCTTCTACTAGTAGCTTTCGACGGATGAAAACCCGTCTTAGACTTATCTATCCATCTCTGTCTCGCGCCTGCTCCTTGGTTTCTGCCTTTGAACACATTTGTGTACACATTAGGTCAACATATATATATTTTTTTTATATTTATCGACAGCGGTCGCTGCCAAATGTGACAAATATTACCGGTACTTTGCTGACTGCAGATACAACATCATCTTTAACACAGACGAGTGCATCGGAACTGTAAGACTTTATTAATTTGCGTTATTATTTTTTTTTATATAATTCGTTGCTTTTGTTTATGCATTTATAATCATTTAACAAATCATTGAAGTTTTTGTAATGACATTTTCGACGAACTTTTAAATAATTTAGAGATTTGGGTTTGAAGACTCGCCTCGCATTACAAACTATCGATTAGAAAATTTCATGGTCTTAGTTTTTTGTTGAATGGGGAGAAATAATAATTAAACACCCCTTAAAAAGAAAGTTTTTACGTATAAATCCTTTAGATGCATTTTAATTGCATTTGTGTAACATACGCACTTTATCATTTGTTTGATTGTGCCAACTGATTTTTTTGTATGGGAAAAGCTTTTATCAAATTTATTGCTTGTAAAACCTAATACACTTAGGATATATTTAAACCCCAAAAGTCACAAATACAAAGCATGTAGCATCAGCTACATAACGTCCACACCAAAGCACGCAATCATTGAACAAACCTTTAACATTCCTACCACTTTGAAAAGCAGTAAAAACCAATTTTTAAATAATTTTTTTTTTGGTACTGAAAATATTATCGAATGTGTTTTCATCGGCAACGAGTCTATGAGCCAAGTTTCAGCGCGATAGGATGACGGGAAGTGGGTTAGATAGCCTTACGAAAACATTGTCGCTACAAGGAAAGAAAGAAAGACGCGAACAAAAGCGAAGGTGATACAAAGGATCTAAAGAGAGTGTAAGGGCCTAGGGTTGCCAGACGTCCGGCAAAAGGTGGACATGAGCTCAATATTCTCCGTGCGGCAGGCTAAAATCTTTTAAAATATCCGGCTTTTCTTACATTTTATATAATCATTTTTATGTATCATCTTCTTCTTCTATATCTGAAGGCTTGAGGCAATAGACACAAATGTGTCTAGTGTTGTCGCCTCAACTGTTCCTTTTGAAAGATGGTTCCAGTCCCTGATTGTCTTGGGCAGGAATGAGCAGCTCCTATACTGGCTTCTTGCTGGTATGAGCCTGAATTGCCTGTCATGGCCTCGTCGCTGTCTATGGGGGAGAGGGACGAGTTTCTGTTTAATACTGGAACAGTGGACCAGCCCATTATTTATCTTGTACATCATGGAGAGCCTGGATTGTCGTCGTCGTTTCTCCAATGGTGACCAGCCTAGTGTTTCTAGCATGCTGCCAACACTAGAGGTATTCCTGTAGCGGTTTAGGACAAAACGTGCTGCTCGTCGCTGGACCGCCTCCAACCTGTCAATGCTCTTCTGGGTAAATGGGTCCCAGACTGAAGATGCATAATCTAAAATCGGATGGATAAAGGCTTTATATGCTCTTTCTTTCACACAGGAGTTACATTGTTACAACTATTACATCGTATGTTTATGTTGTTACAGTGTACAGAGTCTATGCATTTCTGCGAACCAGTCGATTTTAGTCATTCTAACAATCTAGCACATCTATGGTCAAATGTTAATTTTATTTCCAGTTCCTGCAACAAAGACGCAAATTTAAATTGTTTTTTTTTAATTTGTAATTTTTTCCTTCTATGTTTATGAAAATGGCTTCTACAAAGAGAAAATGCAATTTCTCGAAAACTATGAAAAATAAGTTTCCTCGCTTCGTTGAAAGACGCATTGAGAATGAGGCAAAGTGTACGATTTGCGATAGTTACTTGTCCGTTGCCAACAAAGGATCTACTGACTTTGAGCGCCATGTTGACAGTGAGAGACATAGAAACCTAATCAAGGTGTCCGCGTCATCGAACAAATTGACGTCTTCTTTTCAGCCTAAGTATTCAAAGGTTTTTTCTGAAAGCACATGCGGCTGAAGCAACTTTGGCATTTCATACAGTTTGTTCTCATCAATCTTACAACTCGATGACCTGGACAGCTGGATTGATGCACACATTATTGGAAGATTCGGAAATCGCTAAAAATATTTATTGTGCAAAAACAAAGACTAAAGCAATAATAAACCAGGTCAATTGTCCTCACACTGTTGATCATTTGGGTAAATCTTTAGGTGGCATTTCACATTTTGGTCTTTCGACAGATGCTAGCAATCACGGTTGGCAGAACTATTTCCGATCGTTGTTCAATACTTTGACTGGAAGGCAGGTGGAATCCAAACTAAGATTCTCGATTTAGACAACACACCAAATGAAACCCCAGAAACTATATCACAGTACATTTTGAAAATACTCCAAAAATGTGACATGTACTCCAAATGTATTGCTTTTCCTGGTGACAATGCCAATGTAAATTTTGGAGGCAGTAACAGAAGAGAAGGTAAAAATGTGTTTTCACATTTGAAGGAAACTTTGAGCAAGCCATTAGTAAGTGTTGGATGTCCGGCTCACGTTCTGCACAACTGCATCCAACATGGCGCAGATTTAATGCAGATTGACGTTGAAACTATTGTCTTGATGATATTCAATCACTTTTCTATGTACACTGTCAGAACAGAAACTTTAAATGAGGTCTGTGACTATTTCGACATTAACTATCAGCAACTACTGTATCACTCTAATACAAGATGGCTCAGTTTGTTTCAAGCTGTTGAGAGGCTGTTGAAGCTGTTTACTGCTTTAAAAGAATATTTTGTTTCTGTAAACCAACCACCTGCTAATGATAACACCAATTTTTGAGAACTATTTTTCAGAAGTTTAACTTTGGTTTCTGCTTTCCTTGATGTCTGTCTTACAAGACAATATTGCAGTCATTGAAAGAGAAGAAACATCAGTCTTAGAGGTTATGAGCCTTCTTCACACAACCTTGGAAGTTTTGAAAACAGATTGAAGGAGACATTTATTTCACTGAAAGTCGGGGAGATGTTGAGAAGACTTGAGGAAAGGGGTCGAGAGGAAGAGTATTATAATTTTATGGCAAATGTTAAGTTGGTGTATGAAGCATGCGTTAGTTACTTAGAAAAGTGGTTGAAACCTTTTGATGAATTTCAATGCTTCGATTGAATGTACTTAGATAAATTCAAAGACTGTAAATTTGATGACCTTTCGGCATGCATATTGTATCTGAAAGAGAATGGTATTATTGTAGACGATGTGCAGTTGTTTGACCGATACTGCAATCTTAAATCATTTTTACAAGACAATAATGAACCGTTTTTTGAAAGACTCTTGCATGAACAATGGAGTTTATTTTCCCAAAGTTGTCCAAATGCATGTTGTTTTTCAGAGTTACGTAAAATGTGTGCATTTTTCTTTTGTATTTCTTGACACAATGGCAATGTGGAAAGAGTGTTCTCCTTGATTAATGCTCAATGGAAACATGAAAAGAATAGACTCTTACTCGACTCTGTAAAGGGCATCATTCTTACAAAGTATACAATTTGAAGAATCTTACCTGTGAACCGTTTTATGCATATGTGATTGCTAACGAGGATCTTCTGGGAAAAGTTGGCTCCTCCGAGAATTATTTCATGGAATTAATAAAGATTATAAGGCAATGATTGTACAATTGGCTATTTAAATGATTTTTTTTTTTGAAATTTTGATAAAGGCGTCCATTGAATTTGTTTTTTTAACGTGACTATTTCTTGTTCGATTCACTAAGAGTAAGATAGACTTAATTAGTAGCTATGACAATAAAATTGGGCTGACTGTGAGTTTAATTCGGGACGACTCAAATAAAACATTCAAGATGTCCTCCTTTGTCCTCTTTTTTGTTTTATTATGTCCTCCTTTTGGTGTCAACGTATCTGGCAACCCTAAGTAATGAACTTTTTGAAGAGATTCATGTCATGATAGATACAGTTTTTTTCAATAAATGCAAGTCATGATAGATACCTTTTTCAAGAGCTGCATGTCATTATACATTTCGCTTTACTTAAACAAAAAAAAAACAAAAAAACATACACAAAAAAATAGCTGCATCTAATCACCAGTGAGGCGTATGCTGCTCTGATCTCACTGGGTGCCGTGTGGAAGTTAATCCCATTAAATATGTTCGAAGACCCGTCGTTTCATGCCCTAGTTATTGAATGTGTACACCTTTTAAATAAAATAATTAAAAAAAAACATTTTCTTTGAATAACTGCCAGGAAAGGTCCGATCAAATTTAAGAAACTAAAACGTGGCCACGATCTGGGAATTACTGAATCGTCACATTAAAAACTGTTGGTTTCTTTCCTTTTGCAAAATAAGTACAAAATTGGCCATTTAAAAGATTACCATGTAATATAAAATCATGTCAAGCTTTTCCACAAATGGCGATGTTCTTAGCCTTTAAGTTGAAAAAAAAATCGATTTTATATTGCAGGATCATTTTGTGTGTGTGTGTTATTGTTATTATTATTGTTTAATGCACAGGTAAAACTGAAAATGGACATGTCACAAAAGATCTCCCAGGCTGGCACAATACTCCGTCTAGTGAAGGAGCTGAAAGGGAAACGTAACTCTTGGGTTTTACTGGGGATCGGATTTCATGATCATTTAGATTTCGAAAGTCTCAGAAATCACGTAAGCAATTATTTATTTCCTTTAGTTTTTGTTTTTTTAAATAGTTTTTTTTAAACTTAATATTTTCATTTAATTGTGTCCCTCGTAATATCACCCTGACAGTGATGTCACTAAAAGGAGTCGAAGGATGTGATTACCCTGAGCGACACTCTTCTTCTTCTTCTGTTATATTAAGGCTCCACGATCAATTTATGATCATTCTGGCTCCTATGCATGTAGAGGGGATTTGCAATGTTTCCGTGCCTCGTGTTGATGAGGATATTTCACTGGTTGCAAGGGCTACTCAGTGATGGTATCATGCACTGGGGGGTTGGAAGTCATGAGGCAATAGACGCAAATGTGTCAAGTGTTGTCGCCTCAACTGTTCCTTTTGGAAGCTTGTTCCAGTCCCGGATCGTCTTTGGGCAGGAATGAGCAGCTCCTATTCTGGCGCCTTGCTGGTATGTGCCGGAACTGCCTGTCATGGCCTCGTCGCTGTCAACTATGTCATGGACATACAATTTCTTTTATTAGTATTTATACCAATACTGTATAAATTGTTTGTTTTTTTTAAGAAGGGTGCCGGGCGGGGGGAAGGGGGATTTTGTGAGTTTGCCCCGAGGTGAAGTAAGTCGAGGTAGTGCAAACTGTTGGTGCTAGAATATGGTGCATCATGTTTTAGCGTCAGTTGTGGTGGGGTTTTTTATTGACGTTTCCGAATGTATGTTGCGGTCTGTTAGAACGTTGTAGTCGTATTAATTGTAGTGCGTATTAATTATTATTGCATGGTGCAGTAGTTCTTGTTAACGCAGTGTGTGTGTGCGTGCGTGTGTGTGTCAGTTGCGACGTTAGATTAGTCTCGGGCAGTGGTGTGTGGCGTTAGTTAGTCTTGTGTAGTTGGGACAGTCGCTCTTTGTTGAGCAGTTGGGAAATTAGCTTAGTATATGCCGTTGATATTAGCTTAGTATATACCGTTGATATTAGCTTAGGGGTCGTCCATTAATTACGTCAACAATTTTAAGGAATTTTTACCCCCCCCCCCCTTTGTCAACAACTGTCAAACTTTCAATGACCTCCCACTTAATTATGTCAACATTTTATACCCCCCCCCCCCCGCCCAAAAAATGGAATTATATTATAAATAAAATTATAATTACATTTTACTTCGTGCTGATCTATTTCAATGACAATAAAATTGTAGGGAAAACATTTCCTTACACCCTTAGCTTGTTAATCAACAAGTTATAAAGTTTTTACACTTACATTTTATAATGCAGAATCAATTAAAAGGTTGTTAAAGACTAACTATCATTGTTTGTGGTATAAATATGATTTTTCTCAGTAAAGCTGACAATTACAGTATAGTTTCTAGCTGCTAATCATCTTCCCAGGGAGTAGCCATGGCAGGTTTGCTCTATCGTAACATCAGGGACATCATTTGGGTAGGGCATAGGGCATTTGCCCCCACCCCCCTAATTTGCAGGTTTTATTTAAATTGCTATGTACTGTGGCGCCTCCAGTAATAAACAAGGTAACAAGCTGACCAATTTTTAGTTGAAAAAACATAAACAGCATGCGCACTGTATAATATAAAAGCAGCTGATGGATCATTTAAATCTTGCGGCATTGACATACAAAACAAGTCAACTTCATCCTCATCTAACCATTCAGCACTTCAAATAGAAGCGTTGTCGGTGTGAGCAAAAATTGCCATAAGTTCTCTCTATCTCCTTGCAGCTACTCCCATTGGTAGAATACTTTTTTGTTGAGGAGCAGGTGCTAATTTCTTATGTTCAAGAGGGATTTTTTGGTTCTGTTAAACATGCTTTTCCAACGTGACTTGTCATGCAAGATAGATGTTATAGATTTTCCAACTCCGTTCAAGCAGCGATGTTATTATTGTCACTCACTTTACATTCACCTAATTCTGAAAATAGCGTATTCCTACTCTATCAATATCATTTATCTTGACTGCACATGACACTTGAACCTTGTCCTTGTTCCATACCTGTAACAGAATCTACAGGTGAAGAGAGGCCAACTTTTGATTTCTCTAGCACTAACAAAGTGTGCTAACATTCTGACCAGCCATCTGCAGTGCACAGACTGACACACATTAAATAAATCATATGTTGTTAAAAGCCTAAAAATTATATGACTATTTACAATCATTTACACGTTCAATTTTTTTTTAATAATGTAATAACCAGTCAATTTTGAAGATTAAAATTTTAATAGAGAAAACATGCTTGTTGACGTCAACTGATCTAACCCCCCCCTCTCCCTCCCCCTTGTCAACAACTGTCAATCATTTCAAAAACCCCTCCCTTTGCCCCCCCCTATGGTGTTGACCTAATTAATTGACGACCCCTTAGTACATGCAGTTCATATTAGCTTAGTATATACAATTGATATTAGCCTACTTACTTACTGGTACGTCATTTTTATCGTTGAAAATTGTTCGCAATTTGTAGGTTTTTAGTGACAGGAGGGATGAGGTATGAAAGGTCAACTCTGTTGTTAACGCTTTTGAATATGACCATTCGTCATGCAAGGCAGCTAGGGTCTAATTTAGATCTATTTAAAAATTATGTCTTGCATTTAAATACTTTGTGGTTTTTTTTAATATCTTCTTCTTTTCAAAATTTGATATTTTGTTCAACGGAGCCTTTTCGAATATTTCACAGGTTCTCAATCCAATGATATCAATGTTGTCCAAGTCGTCGTGGCCAAAGGTAATTTGGTTGCCCATTCATTCCCCCGGCCTGCTGAAAACGCCATTGGTGGAGACGCAGACGGCCCGTGCCATTCTGGCGTTCAACGCCAAGGTCAAGGCCCATCTGGACGCGCAGCCAATCACCTTGCTCGACTTCACCAAGCTCACAAATGGCACAATGAGCTACGACGGGAGCCATTACGGAAGGGGCGTCAATGAAGTGAAAATTCAAGTGTTACTGAACTACTTCAGAGAAATAGATAAAACAGTGAAAAGATAATTTAGTTGTTATATTTTATAACAAACCAAAAATCATCAGTATGGATGTGGAGCAATGGTCAAAATGGGGTTTCCTTGAAGATTTGAATGAGTCATACAATTAATTTAATGACTCAACAGCTATTGCATACTGTTGAAAAATACCTGTATGTGGTTATATTGATCGATTTATTTGGAATGTATGTATGGGAGCAATATTAAGTCTTCTTCTCTGCCTATTGGTTGCAAGCAATTCGTTTGCCTTAAAAAAAAAAAAAGAAAGAAAGAAGTTTTACAATAATCTCTAATTTGAGTTATTGTTTTTCATCCCCATTCTTCTTCTTGTTTTTCTCTCACTCACGCTGTCGTGGTCACTTCTCCGTGAGTTCCATGGCGTTCCTCTCTTTCTATTGCCCTTAGGCAAAAATGACTGCTTGTCTCCGGACTTTTACAACAAAGTCATGTCTCAAGGGGCCACGTCACAGTGTGTAAGCGCTAAATGCATCATTTTAACGATGTGCGTTTTTTTGGTGAACTTTCTAAATCAAATTACATTCATATAAATTCATTGCAATACGTTAATTTTTCTCCAATGGAATCTACATGAGCAGAGAGTTTTCACGATGCAAGAGTTTTATATTATGACAGCGCAGCGTTGGATCTTATTTGGCAGATCGACTGGTCAGCTTATTATGCAATCTGTCAAAAAATCACCATTCCTTCCTGGATAACGCTGATAATTTTAATGGTAGCGCTGTATGCACTGGTGAACTACGCGGTCGTGAGAAAGCTGCTCCTATGCGACCGTTTCGTCCCAGCTTTTGCCCCGACTGAAAGACTTCCTGGGTGGTGGGATGATGGCGTAACACCTTCCCTCCGGATTGGAAGCGAACCCACCCAGACCCACGGGAGAGTGGACCACGAACGCTTTGAAAGCAGCGTTTTCGGTCAACCGGACGTCCCCCAGGCCAGGGGGAGGTTCCCAGCGTGTCGTCGCACGGTCTGGAGGCGGGGAGACCCGGCGTCTGGCCCGCGTGGAGGCGTGCCGGGGGGGGGAGGTATTAAGAGCTCGCGCTCAATTACCCACCGACGCCATTTCCCAATGTGACGTATGCACTGGTGACTACTTTACCTAGAGTTGTTGGAGACATGTGCCATTTCTTCAAAAATTTCTGTGTCAGTGACATTTTTTGTATTTCTTAAGATTAGATGGTATTTTAAACACAGGGTTATAGCATGTGTGTTGACCTAGTTTTGTTCACATTGAGTGGTGTAGAGTCGAGGCATTCAACCTTACCACCCTCCTTTTGTTTTCGTTACTGATGTCACCGATTAGCTCTGGTACTCCTTTCCCCGCCGTCCTTGATTAGGAAAGTTTGTTTACGTTTCCACGAGGGTCTACACAGATGGAGATATCTAGACTTTTTGTTCTGGTGGGTTGTGCCCCCCCCTTTACTATAAATACGATGGTCGACTGTGACCGGAAGGCATTTACCAGACTTTCCAGATATAAAAGATAAGATATCTTACATTTTTGTGTGTGCATGTGTGTTGTTGATTAATATTTATACCTTTCTAGTAGTAAACGTTTTCACTCGCTGTGCTGTAAGTTAATTCACTTTTTATTGATGCATATTTGGTTGTATATTTTAAATCAATCTAATAGTATAATTAAATTGATTATTGTTAGTATCACTAGCTTTTGTATCGTTTCTCTTCGCATACTGGTTTTCTGACCTTTGCTTCGTATTGTTCGTCTAAGGGGCCAAATTTTAAAACATGCAAATTAAATTCGTTAAACTTTATATCATTACGTAACGAAGCTAGCAAACAAATAGAAAATTTTCGAAATGACATTGTAAGTTATTATTTGCGTTCCAGTCTGAACATAGAACGCTACAGCAAAATCTAAAACTTTGAACGTTTGATTTTTTATTTTCCTTCTTAATTCAGAATTTTCGTTTCCCTCGTCTGTCGTCACCATTGGAGAATAATAGTTTAGTTGAACTCGACAACAAACTGATGCAAAAATGTAACAAGCCAGGATTTGGAGAAACATTTTTTTAACGCTTTGAGATATTTAATTTCAATTTTTTTTTTTTTAACGTGTCTTAACGTTGTTAAAATTATGGAAATTATAAATGGTGCATATTTTTCTTTTTCTATTTTTGTCCCAGTTTAGTTGCATCTTCATTCACCAGGATCGTTTGTTTTTTTTTTTGTCTAACAGTTGCAGCTAATATTTAAATATTTTATAGTGTCATTAAAACATGGAAATTACTCTAAAAGTTGTTTTGGATTATTCATATTATGTTTCGGGAATATCGTGTGCTTGCGATAAAGTTTAATTTAGAGCCACCATCTAACGAGTCCCACTGCCGTGGGATTTGATTCCGCGTTTTTCTTTTTCTTGGTATTGCTGCGGTTTGTATATCATATTCAGATGTTGTTGCAATAGACCAGTGCAATAGACCAGTGCTGGATTAAGACGCCCCCTCCCCCCAGTGGCCTCTCGGCAGTCGACATTTTGGGACCCCCCCCCCGTGGCCTCTCGGCAGTCGACATTTTGGGACACCCCCC
>CAXITT010001355.1:93669-103886 GCA_964033795.1 Lymnaea stagnalis | reverse complement strand
CCCTCTTACGATATAATCCTGGCTATTTTCGGATCCCGATCCCGGTCATGGTGGAATCCCAAACCCGGTATGAATCCGATCCCGGTGAGATTCCGTTTCTGGAGGTATCCCAATCCAAATGAGATCCAAATCTGGTTTGATCCCATATCCGGTGAGATCCCGATCCCGGTATGCCCTTGAGCGTGTTGAAGTCCCGATCTTGTTGGCATATCGATTCCGGTGGTATCCCGTTTCCGGTGAGGTCCAGCTAGCGGTAGTAATAAAGAACTCTCATACTTGACATAAGCCTACAAGCCATATTGCAATTGTTATCATCGTCTTACGAGAAAGTCCATTGTTGTGTTAACGTTATTTGTTGCCTCACAAAATGTGTGTAGAAACGAAATGCTACATCATTTAAAATTTCCGTTGAATCAACAATTTTAATTATTGTTTCTTGGTCACTCAGCAAATTTTAAACAAAATGATACCAGTACCAGCAATACAACAAAATGATACCAGTACCAGCAATACAACAAAATGATACCAGTACCAGCAATACAACAAAACGAGGCTGTCTTATTATATATGATCACAAGCCTTCACCCTTATTTTAATCAGCGCAAATCAGTCACTATTAATAAGCGCATTGGCATACGAAAAAAATGGGAGAGCTCACCAATCACCTACAAGGTATTTGCTGCCATCTGTATGAGATGACTATCATTAAATGACCCAACGCTATCATTTCGATCTCAGACATTTCTGCATCGTCACAATATTTTTATTTTTTTTAAAGTCAAAACTTCATAAAAAATTGACACATATTTGATGGACCTCCTCCTTAGCTCCACTCCAGGACAATGATGACGTGTGTGGCCACTGCATTAGTCGGTGATCCACTTCTAATCCCCGCCCAAGACTTTAAGGGATAACACTTATATTCCGAGCCCTCTGGGGGGGGGGGAGAAAAGAAAGTGGTTGGGGGGAGGGGAGGGGGCGCTCTTGCATAATGACAAATCCAGTATTTCATTCTTTTTTAGGAAATGCTTACAGTTTGAACATTTTATTTAGCATACTTACTCATTGGTGTTAAAAAATCTGGCCACAGGTTGGAAAAAAAAAACATGTTGTTATGTAACTTTGGTTGGGGAATGTTTAAGGACTCTTTAAAAATAAAATAAAAAACGAAAAAGTCGATTTATAATTCAGTTTTAATTAACTATAACTGCGTCTACTTAATTTTTAAAAAATACACTTACGTTTGTAATAGGAAATACGAAACGCTTTAAGAAATAATATACGCACCTGAACTGTCAGATTACCTCGATAGTTGTACAACTGTTTTGAAAGTTTACCAAAGTTCCAACTGTTACCACTATTAAATTTATAATTTCACATCACATTTATTGACCCATCAGGCAGCTAAGCATCGTCGCTGACACAGGAATCAGATTTAAAAAAAAGATTCATCTTTATCGTCCGATGTTTCAGCATCAATAATTTGCAATACAAGATCGTTTGTATGCAAAGTTGACGATTCAAAATAAATAGTTTTAAAAAATGTCATGTCCAAAAGTACATTATGTAAACAAACCGGAAGGAAGTAAACAAAAAAAATGTCTCCTTGGTTCGACAACATAAAAAGACAGATCAAAAGCAGCGAACAAAACTACAGTGAGAAGTAACGATAACGATGTTAGTTTTGGCTTTTTTCTTTTCATATTGAAGTGCCAACAATGATAATGTGTGGATTATTGACTGGGCTTTGGCTGGAATTGAACTGCTGACATTAAATTTTAAGTTTGCTTATTTTGGAAATTGTTAAGTTTAGACCATTCGGCCACGCAGCAACCTCCCTTTATTCCGTCTTTAAAAAAAAGACGGCAGCATGATTTCTTGTACGTCCGCGCAAACGCGTCATATAAGATCTCACGATACAGATGATTTGCCCCAACGTGTCCGCCCCATGATCCTTTATTTGCGAAGGCGGCTGCTGATTGATAGTGTTGGGGCGCCCCATAATTAAAACCAACCTTTAAAAAAAAATAACATTCCGGAAAAAAATCGTAAGACACTATGTCGAATTAAACTCCCAAAACATTAAAGTAATAAATTAATAATTTTTAAACAAAAAAATTTGTATTATTAAATAAAGAAGAATTAAAAAGTTAAAATAAAAACTATTAATTTTCTAAGTTTGGTTTTAATTAAATCTAGACCATTATGGATTGTTCCGTAATTGGTTTAGGTTGCCCGGTGCAAAGGTTCTGCCTTTTCGTGGCGCACCGGACTAGTAGGGTTCTCATAACCCGAAGCTAAAGAACCTGGCATTTTCTGCCAAAACCAAATCTCGCCTGGAGCAAGAGGTTTAGGGCGACAACCTCCCCCTCGCCCCTCCCTCCCCCCCCCCCAAAAAAAAAAGAAAATTAAAATAAAATAAAAATTAACATATTTGAAGAAATTTAAAATAATAGAAAATAAACTGATCCTAAGACATGTAAATTAATCTACAATGAACATTAATTTTACTAAACGACTTCAAGCAAATCTAATATAACATAAAATCAACTGTGCTAATGTGAACAAAAGCCATATAAAAAAAATTAAACTTATATAAAGTCAACTTATCTAAAGTCAACCTATCTAAAGTCAACTTATCTAAAGTCAACTTATCTAAAGTCAACTTATCTAAAGTCAACTAATCTAAAGTCAACTTATCCAAAGTCAACTTATCCAAAGTCAACTTATCCAAATTCAACTTATCTAAAGTCAACTTATCTAAATTCAACTCATCTAAAGTCAACTTATCTAAAGTCAACATATCTAAAGTCAACTTATCTAAATTCAACTTATCTAAATTCAACTTATCTAAAGTCAACTTATCCAAAGTCAACTTATCTAAAGTTAACTTATCTAAAGTCAACTTATCTAAAGTCAACTTATCTAAAGTCAACATATCTAAAGTCAACATATCTAAAGTCAACATATCTAAAGTCAACTTATTTAAAATCAACTTATCCAAAGTCAACTTATCCAAAGTCAACTTATCTAAAGTTAACTTATCTAAAGTCAACTTATCTAAAGTCAACTTATCTAAAGTCAACTTATCTAAAGTCAACTAAACGAACATAAAATAGAGTCACTTGTAGTTATTCAACCTGAACTAAACTATTTCCAACTCAACTAATGTCGAACGAATATAATCTGAACTTGGATGAACTCAAACTCAAAATAAGTCAACATTTATCAACTCAATAATTTGACACTAATTTAAAGTAAGCTGACGATATAGGACATTATTATCGAACATTATCTCATTATGTAGCAACATGGAATATTTCTATTTGAGAACTATTATAAGTAGGTACTTATACAGGACCTTTTGTATCAATCACTATATAAGTTTGTAGTCATAAGGGACATGTCTATTTAAAAACTATAGCAGTAGGTAGACATGTCTCATTGTAAACTAAATATGTTTGTTCGATATGGGATAAGTCTTGTATAGATAATATTAAATTTGACATCTATTTTAACATCAACAATTATAAGTTTTCTCTATTTAGGATCTTGATGGCTACCCACTGATATAGCTTTAAACTGAACATGTCACGTATGGTTACCTTTAATGTCACTGATTTCATGAAATATCTATCACGATAACCAGAGTTCATGAAATATCCATCACGATAACCAGAGCTCATGAAATATCTATCACGATAACCAGAGTTCATGAAATATCTATCACGATAACCAGAGCTCATGAAATATCTATCACGATAACTAGAGCTCATGAAATATCTATCACGATAACCAGAGCTCATGAAATATCTATCACGATAACCAGAGCTCATGAAATATCTATCACGATAACCAGAGCTCATGAAATATATATCACGATAACCAGAGTTCATGAAATATCTATCACGATAACCACAGTTCATGAAATATCTATCACGATAACCACAGTTCATGAAATATCTATCACGATAACCACAATTCATGAAATATCTATCACGATAACCACAGCTCATGAAATATCTATCACGATAACCAGAGCTCAAGAAATATCTATCACGATAACCAGAGCTCATGAAATATCTATCACGATAACCAGAGCTCATGAAATATCTATCACGATAACCAGAGCTCATGAAATATCTATCACGATAACCAGAGCTCATGAAATATCTATCACGATAACCAGAGCTCATGAAATATCTATCACGATAACCAGAGCTCATGAAATATCTATCACGATAACCAGAGCTCATGAAATATCTATCACGATAACCAGAGTTCATGAAATATCTATCACGATAACCAGAGCTCATGAAATATCTATCACGATAACCACAGCTCATGAAATATCTATCACGATAACCACAGCTCATGAAATATCTATCACGATAACCAGAGCTCATGAAATATCTATCACGATAACCAGAGCTCATGAAATATCTATCACGATAACCACAGTTAATGAAATTTGTAACACATCTACTCTGACATTGCGTGGGAGCTTATTTCTTATGCTGTGGGTTATGTCAGTAGTATGGTTACTTATGTTATGTTGATATTTCAGGATGCCGACTAAGGCTTCTTCATTCTTCCATTTATAATCCGGGCACGCAAATAAGAATACTGAATCCTGGTTAAACTTACAGTACTTTATTGAACACACTTTATATTGATAATATTAATAAATAATCCTTGCATGAATGTAATTTCACATATATATCTATAGTATTCCATCATTAAGAAAGACACGTCCTCATACTACTGTCAACTCAGCTCAACTGTACTACATCTCAACTCTAACTCAACTCCGACTAACTCTGACTCCTTATCTCAGTCAACTCATACTTTATTACCCGCAAAGCATGCAAAACAACCGCTCTGACAAAAACATAATTTTACTCTCCAAAAACGTGGAGTTCACATTTGCATCTCAAAATACATGGTCAACACAATTCACTGTTCACTCATGCTACCTCTCTGTTTTCATGTGAAAACATAGTCCGTTACATGCCCCACCCATCTGAAAAAATTTTGTGTAACAAAATTTTTGGCATTATATGTTGAAATAATGATAATGTCTCTTAGAAAATTTCAATCCCACATCTATCAATCAATAAATGTAACAATATTAACATTTCATCATTATGAAATACAGGGCATTTGACTGTTAATATCACACATAATAGTGAATCATTTACCCTGGTAAAAAATTAAAAAATCACCAATGACAACCTCTTAAAATCTTTATGTATGATAATGTGAAGTGACATTAACATCTTAATGAATAATAAACACTGCAAAATAAATGTAACAACCTTAAATTTTGAATTAGAAGATTTACAATTGGTTAAAATCTGATATTCATTTACAAAATTGATATGTACAAGTGTCTTATCAAAAAACTGAGTGAACGTATGTGTGTATATTCATTTAGAATGTCTGACTAATGTGTCTTAAGTCAGTGTCTTTGTCATTGTCTGCATGTTCAATGTGTCTGGAAAGGAAATCAGCTACTGTATTGTCTTTTCCTTTTATTGTCCTTATCTCATACTGATAATCTAATAGTATCAACGACCATCTGTTTATTTTACTGTTTGCTATTTTCTTTCTATTCAGTGCCATTAATGGCTTGTGATCAGTCAATAATGTAAATTTTCTGCCTAATAGATATTTCTGTAGTTTTGTAAGTGCCCACACAATTGCTAAGCATTCTTTTTCAATGGTTGAGTAGTTAATTTCAGTTCTGCTTAGTGCTCTACTTAAATAGGTAATTGGTCTTAATTTATGATTGTATTCTTGCATAAGGCAAGCTCCTAATCCAATGTTGGAGGCGTCTGTAACTAGAGTGAAAGACTGTTTAAAATTGGGTGATAACAATATGTTGTCACTTTGGAAAATTTCTTTGATTGTTCTCAGTGTATTTTCGCATTCATCCGTCCATACTATTTGTTTCTTGCTATCTTTATTTATTAGTTTCCTTAAGGGTAGTGTAACATCAGAAAATTTTGGAACAAAAGTGCTGTAAAAATTGCACAAACCTAAAATGGCTTTTACTTCTTTCTGAGTGTGTGGTGTTTTTATATTTAGTATTTTTCCTCTGTTGTGTTCTGTGGGCTGAATTGTGTTCTTACCGACTTTAAATCCTAAAAATTCAATGTCCTCTTGTGCAAACTTTAATTTGTTTGGTGCTATTGTAACTCCATGTGCTCTTAATTTGTTTAGTACTGTTTTTATAGTCTCTATATGTGTCTTCATATCCTTAGTGTGAATGCAGATATCATCGACAAAATGTACTACATTTGGTATGCCTTCTAACATGATTCGCATGAATCGAGAAAATGTTGCGGTGGAATTAACTAGACCAAATGGCATTACTGTCCATTCGAACAAGCCTTCCTCTGTGGCAAATGCAGTCAAAGGCATGGAATCCGGATGCATGCCTATTTGCCAGAATCCTCTGTTTAAATCTAAGTGGGTGAATAATGTGGAGGAGCCTATTTCTTCCAGTAGTTCTCTGGTGTCCCTCATGGGTTCTGCATCTAATTGTGTGATTTTATTTAACTCCCTATAGTCACAACATATACGGCACTGGCCATTTTTCTTTTTTACTACTACCATGGGTGATGCTATTGGTGAATCTGATCTTTTAATCTTGTTAGTCTGTATTAAATGATTTAGTTCTTTCTTTACTTCTTCCCTAAATGCATATGGAATTGGATAGATTTTGTGTTTGAATGTGGGTTCCTGTGTTAATATTATCTTGTGTTCTAAACTGCTAGTGTGTCCTATGTTCTCTGTGATGACATCTTTGTATTCTTTTAGAATTGTTGTTAAGTGTCTGTTTGTTGTGGTGTTATTTTCATTGTCTTCTAATTGTATAACACTAGCAACGGTGGCTGTGCTACTTATTTCATTACTGATGGTTTCTAACTCTTCAGGAACAGAGTCATATTTTCTGAGCAAGTCCACATGTAGGACTTTCAATTCACCCTTCATGTGAATTACATAATCAACTAAATTTAACTTGTCATGAATTGTAAACGGACCCTGCCAAATCTTTTGTCCATTATTGTTTGGCAACCATACCAAAACTTTATCATGTACTTTAAGATCTCTGAGGTATCTATGTGTATTCTTTATATGTCTTTGTCTTTTAGACTCCCTATCAGTGTTTTCTTTAGCATTTTCTATGCCATATGTAATCCTCTCTCTAATTTTTGTAATTATGTCAAATGTGTCTTGTTGTGTGCCTTTCTGGCCTAAAATATTTTCTTTAAAAAGAGTTAACGGTCCCTTTGGATTGGCCCCAAACATTAGCTCAAATGGAGAGTACCCAGTGGTGTCTTGTATACTCTCTCTATAGGCGAATAAAACCATGGGTATATATAGGTGCCATTCTCTAGGGTGGTCTATTGTTGTTTTATTTAACATTGTTTTTAGTGTTTTGTTCCATCGTTCTACCATACCATTAGCCTGTGGTCTATATATTGTGGAATGTACTTGTATTATACCTAGCATTTTTGTAACTGCATTGGTTAAGTTGGAAGTAAACTGTGTTCCATTATCTGACAATATTTTATCAGGGAATCCATGTCTTGTAAATACATCTAATAATGCCATGCAAATTGTTTCTGAATTAATGTTTTTGAGGGGAATTGCCTCTGGCCATCTAGATGCCATATCAATCATGGTTAAAATAAATTTGTGTCCCTTATTTGATGGTGGATTAAGAGGACCAATGATATCTATAGCTACCTTCTCAAAGTTTCTACCTATTTTGTCTGTGGGTTGTATGGGTGCTCTGTGTTTACTGTGTATTGGGTTTTTTGTCAGACATGGTATGCATTTGTTTATGTGTTTCTTTATGTCCTTGTGTATGCCTGGCCAATAAAAATTCTGTGTGACCCTTTCTAATGTTTTTTTTATACCCATGTGTCCAGCCAAAGGACTGTCATGTGCATGGTTGAGTATTTTGTTTCTGAGTATTAATGGTACTATTATTTGAGATTTTTTGATTTCACCTTTCTCAAAATTTCTGATTAGAATATTATGTTTTATTGTGTAATTATGTCCTCTATAAATTGTGTTATTGTCCTTAATTTTGTTTTTAATGTCCTGAATTTGCCTATCTTCTGTCTGCATTCTAATTATGTCCTCTCTAGATATTTGTTTTGGAATGTCTAATTTTTCTTCTATTTCAGGCTGTGTCTGACTAGTTTTATTTTGTTGTCTTGTTATAGCACTTATATACTCTTTGGTTAAATTTTTTGATTCAATCCAATTTAAAAATAGTTCTTGGGAATTATCTGGAATTTCTTTAATATTTCCAATTATTAACTGACATACTGGGTTGTCCATAAGTACTGCCGTTACCTTTCCTGTCAACCATGGACAGTCTATGCCCACTACTGCTTTATAACATTCAACTTTTTTGTTATTTGCTAACATGACTGTGGTTTTTTCAGATATATGGTCTTTAGAATCAATCAATTTTTTGTCAACTACTATTGTTGTACAACCTGTGTCTCTCAGACACTGAACAAGCTGGTTGTTTACATAAGAAGGAAAAAATTGTAAACTTCCTTCACTGTGACATGCGCCAGCTAAAGTTTCATGTGGTTTGGTGTTTTGTCTACTGTTAGTCTGATTGGAATTATATCTTTGATTTTTATATGATTGTCTACTCCTATTTGTACTGTTGTATCTAATTGGACTACTGTTGGGTGATGTTCTCTGATAGTATTGTTGTGAATGTCCTAAATCTCTATGTAATTTCCTACACTCATATTTTTTGTGACCTGGAATGCCACAGTAGAAACATTTGTTGTTGTTTGAATAATTAGTTACTTTAACAAAACTTTCTTTATATAGTTATAATTATTCTTTTGTTCTTCACTGAGTGAATTAATAATACTTAGGCTTTTCCCTGATAATCTGCTCAATAAAATATTAGCCCAAGTCTCTTCTCTATAATTGTAAGACTGACAGATACCCTCAAATTGTGATAAATAACTAATAATTTCCTCTTTATGTTCATTAAATTCTCTAAATTTGGGTTTATATGTGCTATTGGTTTCTCTATTGCTTGTTGATGGTGTATGCTGTCCTGATTCTATTCTAGCTCTTTCTAGTTTTATTTCTTCTTTTCTTATTTTAATTTCTTCTATTTCTTTTTGTCCTTTTAATTTCATTTCCTCTATTTGTTTAAGGTCGCTTCTCTCAAACAGTCTAGCTTCTCGGTCTTTGTCTTTGTCTTGTCGGTCTTTGTCTTTTTCCTGTTTGTCTCGTATTTTGTCCATTTCTCGAGTTACGAAGTCAGCTAATTTCTCCTGCTTTAAGCCAAGCTTCTCACCTACTTCTAATAATTCTAAGTACTCTGCCATTTTTAGTTATAATGTGAGTAACTAAAATTATATTGGTATGTATCAGTATATCAGTTATCTCCTTATTCTTTAGTTATCAATTAAAATAGTTTACAATATTACATATATTTACATGTTAATGAATGTATACACAAATGCAAGTTGATACATGAATTATAAGTTATAAATAAGTGTAAGAAAAATTTAAAATAATTAAATTGTCTACTTCACAACATAAATACAGATATGTAGACGTTTACATGAATACAAATGAGACAACAAATACAAAAGTACTGTTTAGTTTATGGACCACAAGATAGTAGAAAATATGACAGTAGGTTGACAATGTGTATAACAATGAGAAGACAAATAGAGTAAATCTGACAAGATCTACCAAAAAACAACAGTTATGACAATGTACAAACTAGACTTCACAGCTAACATAAAATTATCCTACAGTGTTATAAATAGGGCCAGAAGAAACCTTTAGTGTTTTAATAAAAAAACTTCCCTAGGAAAGATAACACCGTGGATATTCCTAAAGTATACTCTAAAATTAAACTTATAATATACAGAAAAAGTAAAAAATTTACTTAATCTAATTAAGTATGATATAAGTAGATTTTTAAAGTCTTAAATTATATACAATACATAACACACAATATTAATATACATAAATACCAAGTGAAAGTGTCCAAAAGAAATCCGTAGTTGGTCACCTCTGCTCCTCTGTGACGCTATGATCTGCGTAGTCGATAATCCTTCTATGTAGAAGTGTACTTGGGTAAATACTCCAATGCAAAAGTTATATAATCCAATGAAAAAGTTACAACACAAACTGCTTCAGTAATC
>CAXITT010001355.1:61008-92809 GCA_964033795.1 Lymnaea stagnalis | reverse complement strand
TTATCAGCAAAGCGTGGAAAACAACCGCTCTGACAAAAACATAATTTTACTCTCCAAAAACGTGGAGTTCACATTTGCATCTCAAAATACATGGTCAACACAATTCACTGTTCACTCATGCTACCTCTCTGTTTTCATGTGAAAACATAGTCCGTTACAAAATTATTATTTGTTTTTTAAATTTTAAATTACTTTGATGCGTACTATATTCTTTCATAAAATTGTTGTTGAAATAAAATATGAGATGTAAAATCGGGTGCGTCGTTGTATTTATTAATGCATACAGTTATCACACTGTAAACAGTCAAATACATTTGAAGGGCTCAAGGGAAAAACAGTGATGTCAGGTTTTGAACGTTTTGAGAAAATTGAATTTAAAGTTTGAAAATTCCTCATAAAAGTTTTTAACTATCATGATGTCTACGTATTTTTTTATTGACTACTCTGCTTTTTCAGTTGGACCTATGTGTCATATTATTCTATTTAAATGGAATGTAGCCACAAGGGAGATAGCATCGACATTTTGAAAAACTGACATCACTGGTTTTTTCCCTTGAACTTTCATTTATATTAAACATTTATGACATAAATTATGAGTTAAAGAAAGTACAATAAGTATATATAAAAGTAAGACTCTTCCATATCTCTCTCTATCTCTCTATCTATATTTCTCATTCCATCTTTCTCCATTTTATCTCTCTCTCATTATCTCTCCAACTCTCTCTATTTATCTCAAATTTAATTTTTCTCTATATATTAATAAATATGTCTCCATTTCTCTATCTGTCATTATTTCCATTGTGTTTCTCTCTCTATTCATCCCTTTCTATCATTTTGTCTCTCAGTCTCTCTCTATCTCTATCAATATATCTATATCTTTCTCTGTAAGCATTGCTCCTTATCTACATATCTCTCTATCAAGCGTTCTCTCTATCTCTCTACTTCTATCTATCTCTCTCTATCTCTAGCTCTGATTGTACCTATATGTCTCACTACATCACTCTATCTCTTACGTATCTATAAATATCTCTCTCTCTCTCTCTCTCTCTCATTTACATTCTGTCCTATGTATCTATCGATCACTATTATTCTCTCTATATCCCTCTCTATCTCTCTATCTATATTTCTCATTCCCTCTTTCTCCATTTTATCTCTCTCATTCTCTCTCCAACTCTCTCTATTTATCTCAACTTTTATTGTTATCTCTCTATATTAATAAATCTGTCTCCATTTCTCTGTCTGTCATTATTTCGATTTTGTCTCTCTCTCTCTATGCATCATCTTCTATCATTTGTCTCCCAGTCTCTCTCTATCTCTATCAATATACATAAATATATCTTTCTCAGTCAGCCTTGCTTTTTATCTTTCTATCTCTTTGTCAAGCGTTCTCTCTATTTTTCTATCTCTATCCCTCTCTCTCTATCTCTAGCTCTGATTGAATCTATCTTTCTCACTACACCACTCTTTCTCTTAAGTATCTATAAATCTCTCTCTCATTTACATTCTATCCAATGTGTGTCTATAGATCACTATTATTCTCTCTATAATTTCTCACTATCTCACTCTGTCTATCTGTCTTTTTATTGCTCTTTCTTTCTGTATCTTAATGTCTCTCACTCTTTCTCTCTCATGTATAAATGAATGATCAGATTTCATATAAATATGAAGTTAAAAACTGATTCAAGCTTAAATTCATGAGACAATATCTATCAAATGATTTTGAAATTAATAGAACTAGGGCGATTTAATGCAATAACTGACATATGTTTATAAAATTACTATCATTACTGCTATTTCCAAACGGCATGACAATTGTATAGTATATTGAGTTCGATCAACGAAATAAATCATCTCCAACTAAAATGTGATTTTCTGATTTAAATCTATTTTATGTCCGTTAAAGACGACTGATCATTTTGATAAATATACATTCGTAAATTTTTGTAATAGACACTCAAACTATTTTAATTTAAGGGACGTTCATCAAACTGGTTGAAACGACTGGGAATGTTAGTTGATCCGGAAAAATTTTAGTAAAAGCCAGAGATAGACTTAAATTATGCAATGTTCATATCCTATGTATGTATTTAAAAATGTGCGTATCCTATCAACATACTTTAATATGTAGTATCCCATGTACGTACTACAATTCTTCCATTTTCTATGTACTTTCTATAAATGGTTTATATCCAATGTACGTACTATGATAGTTACAAATCCTAATTATCTAAACCTAAATATATATATATATATTTTTTAAATTTAAAATTGACCTCTGTGTAAAATGCTTTTAGTCTGTATTGTAGAGCTCATTCTTTTAGCACTCTGCCAATCTTTGAGCACTCTGCCAATCTTTTAGCACTCTGCCAATCTTTTAGCAATCTGCCAATCTTTGAGCACTCTGCAAATCTTTTAGCACTCTGCCAATCTTTTAGCACTCTGCCAATCTTTTAGCACTCTGACAATCTTTTAGCACTCTGACAATCTTTTAGCACTCTGACAATCTTTTAGCACTCTTACAATCTTTTAGCACTCTGACAATCTTTTTCAAACGGGCATTTTTTTAAAAAAAATTGTTTGTTTACCCATCATCTCGCTTTGAGACATTTATCAGAATTTGATTATAAATTGATTTTTATATTTTTTATTTTTACTTAGGTTGCTATTGTTTGTGTGGGTGACGTTGATAGTAGGATGCTTGCTATCGAAATGGCGTTTTAGTTTTTTCAGCTTCATAGATTTGGCTGATAGAACTTCCCAGCAAAAAAGACATTGCGGTTGAAAACAATGAAAACTAAGATATATTCATAATGTGTTGAACAACTTTTAATCAGGTTGGACTAAATGCAATTGCACAACAATGATTAACAATGACTATATTGTAAATCGTTAATACTCTCATCACTGACGTCAGTGGTCTGATTCAAAAGATGGCATGAAGCGGCAGATGATTATACTTTATGCGGCAATCATCATTTATCAGAGGCAATTTTTAACAGAGACGCAACTTAGTAAGATAGCATGGTGAGCTTACTCTCGTATGAGCAAATTAACTATAAAACTGACGAAGGCGAAGGATACTAAAATGTAATCCTAAACCTTTCTCGCACACTGATTCTAATCACATAAAACTTGAACAGTGAACATCTTTACCCCATGTATTATAGCTAGAAAGACTCTGCAACCTAAACCAATATTTATTTTTGCCTTTATTTGTCACTTTAAGCTTATCGTAGATAACAAAAGCAGATTTTATTGTTCGGTGTAATTTAAACATCTGATTTTTGACCAATATTCTTTATTTATTTAGGTTTTCCTTACTTGCCATTGATTAAGCGAATTAAGTGATACTTAGGGGGTCACTTTCATTTTTTCATATACAATTTCTCTTGACTTGTCTGATTCTTCCAAAGTATGCACTATTTATAATCCGCGATAACCCGATGACGAGCTAATTTTTGCAGTTGTTTTCACTGTCGGTTTAAACTTTAGTATGGGGTAAATGGTTCAAGAGGGATGCTATGTCTGGTTTTTTAGCTAGACCAAATCAATAGGTTTCTAAGACCATCGGCTTCGGAAATGTGTGTTTTCCAGTGGTCTTAGGCGACCCCCGTGAAAGGGTCTCGTGACCCCCAAAAGGGGTCGCGACCCATAGTTTGAGAACTGCTGTATTAGATGTTTGTAATTTGACACCCTTTTTGGAATTGTTATATTTTACTTGCGCATTCTCAACGCTAGTCAGACATTTTTTTTTGCAGACTCGGGTGAAGACTAATGTTGTTTTCTTTATAGAGGATGTTTATGTGTTAACTACAAGACTTTCGTTTCCTTACCCCCAGGGATCCTTTCTCCTTTATTACTCTCCTCTCATCAAATTCTCTCTAACACGGATTCAAAGGAAAGGATATAAAGATAAGGGGATAGAGGACACCCTTGTGTAACTGATCTGTCAATTTAAATGTCTTATATTAATGGTAATAAAACAGAACAAAGAAGTTGTCAAGCAGTGAGCGTCAAAATACCTCGAACCTATGTAAACAACTGAACCCTTTAAAGACCTAGTTTACAAAAAGTATGGTAGAATTGCTTTTTTACATTTTAAGATTAGGAATTTCCAATGTGTGCATGTGACGTCACTACTATAAAGGATATCATAGCCATGGAGGTAGAATGATATGAACTTTTTTATTTTTTTATGAAATTTGATGACGGGGAGTTGATGTCATCATTATAATCAGTGTAAAAAAAAAGTTTAGAAGAGTTATTGTTTGTTTTTTTTTGTGGTTTTTTTTTGTGAACTGACAGTGGTAATAATTTAAAAAATGTAAGTATATTCATTGAATTGTGTTTGTTGCTCGTATTTGTGGACCATTGATGGCTGTGTTGTAATGAATTTAGACAATCGTGCCAGTATTGATTAGAACGTCTGTAAGATTGAATGCAAAGAAGTCTTTCAAAAAGTATGGTTAAATTTTGAAAATAAACTTCCATCAGAATAAGAACTTAACACAAAATCATATAGCATTGTATCCATGATTCTTATAAAGCAGTGACTTAGCGAGCTGGGTGCAGTCCTCACTTGTTGAGCCTCTTTCAGAACTGACACCACATTCAAAAATTGAATATTTACAGATCACATACTGCTCGGTCTAATATAATTTCATAAAAGAATAAGATAC
The DNA here is from genome assembly GCA_964033795.1 of Lymnaea stagnalis. Lineage (NCBI taxonomy): Eukaryota > Metazoa > Mollusca > Gastropoda > Lymnaeidae > Lymnaea > Lymnaea stagnalis. The sequence goes on along the minus strand of CAXITT010001355.1, from coordinate 88,130 downwards.
CATGTACTTTTTTCCCAGACCTATAACCTACATAATGAATCCTTTATTTAAAGTTCAATGTTGATATTTTCAGATATAAAATGACTCTAAATATAGTTTAGAAATTCACCTTTTTGACCACGATTGAAAGTGGATTTAGAGTTTGATAGCTTTTATAACTGACAGAAAGCTTTGTTTTTTTTTTACATTCTTAGGCATATTAGTTTAGGAAATGGCATTAGGACCAGTCAAGCCAAGGGTCTTGATGCCCACCCCAAAAAAAACCTACATTGCCCAAGTATTGGGCTGTGAAGTGACACTTTTTTGGTATCCCTTTACCAGGAGAGCCACCATCCTCATCCACTCGGTTCAGTTCATCAATGGATGCCGCCCTAGCCCATGACAACCGTTTCACCGGACACTGCTCCCTTAGTTCCAACGACCGACTACACAAAGTGTCGGTTTGATATTTTTCACGTCCTAATATCTGCACATTCCCATCCAATTGAAGCATCAGATGTCCTCTCAATAGGATTTCTACAGTATGCTTCTATGTTGCAACAAATCTACAAAGCAGCTGGGACGAAAAAAATTCCTTAAAGCTGTCTAAATAGAATCATCTGCTTACGGTTTCCACCTCTCCCATTGCCTTATAACGATTAACAGCAAAATGAAATCATGATATCTATCCAGCTTCTGACTTTTATTTTCAACTGAAGATTTTCCCCAACTTTGAGTCTTGTGGATGCTATCATTTAAAACATATATCACGTTTGGTCTTAGTCATCCCACTCAGTTACACGCCATGGTGATTTTGTTCACTGTGTAAAGCCTTTTGTATCATGTATCCGGTGCCCTTCAATCGACAAGACACCTCAGATTTATCAACCAGAGCCCCGGGGAATTCTGAGACATACATGTTTCCATTATGCGATGTGGTGGGGCCATTCCAGGAGTAGGAATAGATTTGGTAAAAAAATACAAACTTAAAAATTGACCGTCTATACATGTATAGTGTTCACTAAGTAATATTTACAATGTTTCTAATATATTTAAATAACTTAATTTTATTTACCAAAAAAAATCAAAATTTTAAACCAACTATATAGGAACCCAGAAATATACAAAAATTAATATTATCGCATATTTGTCACAAGTATCTCCCCTTATCATTAGCGCACTATTGACTTAAAGAACACTGTTTTTTAAACTCTGTCTGTCATTTTACGTTTATCTACTTAAGGGAATTCTTAATGTAAGTATATGCAGACTATTACAGTTTTACTTTTGACAAAGGTGTAACTAAAGTTGAGATCTCAAGGTTGTTTCAGCACAAGAAGCGCTGTCATTTGGTCTTACTTGCTATTGTTCAATATCCAAAAGACATGATCGACGTAATTAAGATAATATAATTTACATATTAATATTAAATTGTATCTTTAATATCAAACTGTGTTGAAATAATTAAATCAAAAGCGTTATATGAACTAGACACAAGAAAATCCTTCTAATTTTTTTTTTTTTTTTTTTTTTTTTTTTTTTTTTTTTTTTTTTTTTTTTTTTTTTTTTTTTACATAAATCTACTAAAAAGAATAAATTTTAGTTTTTTTAATTTAATTTTTTTTTTTTTTTTATATTTTATAGAATTAATTTATATATTATTTTTTTTTTTTTTCTTTTTGAGTGGTTAAATGTTAAACAAATTTGTTAACAAGTAAACAATTATTTATTTTTTTTTTTTTTTTTTTATTTTTTTTTCTTATATTTTATAGAACTAATTTATATATTGTTTTTTTTTTTTTTCTTTTTGAGTGGTTAAATGTTAAACAAATTTGTTAACAAGGAAACAATTATTGATTTTATTATATTTATATATATACATACATATGTCTTAGATAATTTTTGTGAGATGATTTTTTTTAACAAATATTTCTTGATAAAATCGTTAAAACACAATTTCCGAAAAACTGACTCTATAATGTTGTGATAATTTGTTTAACCTTTTTTTGTTGTTTTTAGGAAACATTGTGTTAAATGTAATACAATAAATTTATTTTTAATTAAAAATCCACTTCATGCCTGAACAGGGGATTTTTTCCGAATGCCCTCCCTAACATATAGGGATGCAATCCAAAAAAATAATTAACAAGTTAAGGAATGGGCAGCCAACATTTAGATCACTGTCGTTAATGATGAATCAAGATATACAAATGTGTTACTTTGCCTACAAGGAAAATAATGCCTTTTTAATGTCGTCATTTATTTGTTGTTGTTGCTGTTAAATTTCTATTTTTATCACATTGAGTGATTGCTGTTATTTAATGCCGAAAATGCAATTTCTTGATGGCTTACATGGACGATTGACTATTGAAACAATGGGACGTATTTGTTATTAAGGACTTTTCGTGTAAGGATTCTTATGGTCATTGTTCTCAATACTAACATCGTTGACTAACTTCACCACAACACAGTCATACTTGGTCCACCCTTAAGAATAACATTACTTCCATACTTTATTAACCAATAAGAACAACAACACATACATACCTTGTCCATCCTTAAAAACAATAACACAGCCATACTTGGTCCACCCTTAAGAAAAACACAGCCATACTTTGTTAACCAATAATAACAACAACACAATCATACCTTGTCCATTTATAAAAAACAATAAGACAGCCATACTTGGTCCACCCTTAAGAAAAAAACAGCCATAATTGGTCCACACTGAGGAGCAACAGCACAGAAATACGTTGTCCAACCTTAAAAACAACATCACATCCATACTTGGTCCACACTCAATAACAACAGCACAGACATGCTTGGTGTGCACTCAATAACAACAACACAGACATGCTTGGTGTACAGTCAATAACCACAACACAGACATTTATTTCACATAATTTATATATAGAAAAATAAGATATCCTTTCCGAAAAGCCAAAAAAAACGAAAATATTTAGATACGTTCGGATTCTTAAAAAACAATTTTAGTTATTTTCTATTATTTTTTTGGAAATCAAATACATTTATCTGCCATAAAAATACTATATATCAACCTTTGTTTTAGTAAATATTTAAGTATTATTATTATACATTAAAAATACATTTCATTAAAAACTAAGGAACCATCTTAAACATTTTATTTGTGTTGAAAAGTTATGAACAAAAAAACTTACATATAAAAAAATAAAAAATCAAAGACATACACTGTAATCACATTTATATGGAAAACCCAAATATCAGTTTCTTTTGGTGTTTTTAGTCCATTTTTTAATGTTTCAAAATAAAATTAAAATTAATTTGTTCTCAATAATCACATCATATGGCGAATAGCCTGACACGCCAAAATTCATAAGTATCTCTGATTTAATAACGGCACGTTACAAAACTGAGAATGTATTTTTGATTCGACAAAGTAAAATTAATTAATATAACTGATTGCTTCTAAAAGTGCTAGTAAATCACAGACACATTTTTGCTTTGAATTTTTTTAATTAATTTTTTTTTTTTTTTAAATTTTTATTTTTTTTAAATTTTTTAAAAATATGCCTTATTAAATTTATAAAGAAATAAAAACTAAATTTTTAAATATACATTTTATCAGAAAATATAGTTGAGGTCAATCAGTGCAGTGAAACTCCATAGCCAGATAGCATTAAAAAATCCACTTATAACTTATCCAAAAAAGAAACAAACCATATGAATTGCAAAATACATTACTTTGGTTATTGAAGGGACTACAATCCGGGAGAAGATGCCTTAATTTTATTTGTTTTATTTTTTTTGAGGTGGGATCATTTTGCCACTTCAATCACAAGAAAAGTAACACAATAAATGAATGATTTAGATACAAATTAACTTTCTTGTTTAAATACATGTCGGAAGTAGGAAATAGGATGTGTACATTTTTACGTGGATGACAATATACGTATATCCTATGGTATTACATTTGTGAAAAAAAGAGATGCCAAATTCTCTTTTTAGACCTTAACACTTAATTACAATTTAAGAAAATCAATGGCGTTAACAAAACATAGGATAATTTATATAAGTATACTTATGAATATCGAAACCAAACTTTTTTTCACACTTAAAAGTTAAAATTTGAAAAATGGAGATGGGTTAATATTTTCTTTTCAAAAATGAAAATATATTTTTGTTTTTACTTAGCAAAAAGTAAGTGGGTGTGTATTATTATAAGAATATCAACTTAAAAAAAAAGAACAAAACTCAAATATAATATATACCTGAACAATGTTTGCTGGATTCTTCTTTAGATTAAAGAATTATTTTTTAAAAGATTTTTTGATAATGGATCATTAAAAAACAAGGAAAACGTGCTTAATTTTGTATTAAAGGTATTTCAAATTATTTTTATACAAAATATCTGTATATCATATAAATAGGTTTTTTGTAAATTTAAGATTATATTTTTCGACAATTTTTAGCGAAAAAAATTGTAATTCAAGGGCACAAAAAGGAGTAAATCTGAAGTATTTCTCTAGCGTAGAAATCGTCACTCAATTAACTTCTTTAGGGTCAAAAGTATTATAATTAGTTTAAGGTAAAGTTTAGGGTGAAAAAAAGTAGTTTTTCAGCGTGAAATGAGTAGCGTAGGCGTATAATATATAGCAGCTAAATAAGTCTCAAATATTGATGATGTTAGAAATGTAAATATTTCATTGTTATTTATTTTTAAAATTAGGAATATTCATGAATTTTTGCTATTGCAGGTAGAAATCATCACAAAAGACCTACCATTAGTATCCCGAAAACATCAGGTCTTTGATTGTAGTTGTTGGTATCTAGTTAGTCATACATGAATGTCGATGTCTTGCTAGTCAAATATCAAATATACACTTTCATTGCATTACGGAAATTAGAGTTTAAACCCTTTTGTCTTCTCTTGTTTTTTTGTTTTTTAATATTAACACTGTTTTAGATGAGATATTGCCATCGTATTTTAAGAAAATGTTTACTCCACAATCTATACACCGTATGAGAAATTTGAGAAGATGTGTTACATACAGTCAAAGTGATTTGTAAATGGAGGACACGTTTTTCTATATAGTGCGTCTACTTTACACTTTGCAAATGTTATCTACGGATATATCAAACTAATATCAGTAAAATAATACAGGGATGTTGGTTAGACATATTTACGAGCTACTGTCAGCCCAACAGGTCAGTTAAAAACGTATACATGCAATTTACAATATGTTATTATGTCCCTAACTGAAACAGATAGACCGACACATGACAACAGTCTGGTGATTTCAAGAGTGATTAACTTTAGTTAGATGTGTTTGTCTTCGTGTGTGTGTGTGTGCGGTTAGATAAATTACACGACTCTTCACACCAATCAGTAAATATAACGTTATTTCTTTTATTTTTTTTTTGTAAACAGGAAAATAAACAAACAAAAAATAACCAGTAAGATAAATTTAAAAAATCAGAAAAAGTAAAATACAGAGTAAAATACAAGAATCGTTCATTTTCTTTTAAAATATAATATTATCTTAATTTTCCATATACATTAAATTAAATCGCTTGCCAATGCTAAGAGTAAGCATTTTTATATGTGAATCAAACACTGATTAGGGTAAAACCATAAATAATACACAAAACAGCTGAAAATATGCAGAGAAACAACGTCTATAAAGACAAAGACATTAGCTTAAAGGATGTGTTTTTTGTTTTTGTTTTTTCTTCCATGAAATTCTATGAACTGATTTCATAAACTTGTATTCCCCCGATAACCCGTATGTAATTGACCTTAGTGTACAACATTCCTGGCACGTGCTTGTAATAACAACACAACATGTTGTCAATATACAATACAAACATGTCCTCCGTGACCAGAATGTGAAGAGCTGTACTTGTGTTGACCTTGAACGGGTAGGGTGACATGACAGGGTGAATCTCTTTGCTCCAGGCGTAGCCAATGCGGTTATTTAACACAAGAACTTGATTCTGCGTCCCTGAGACACTCCGGGCCTTGAAGAAGAAGTTAATGTCACGTCTATCGTCTGCTTGTTCAAGGCCGATGGAAAAATCTATGTTGGACAAAACGAGACCGTTGAGATGTACCTGAGTGGGGAATTCGAAAAAGATCAGAGTTGTTAAAAGCTGTTTCTGCAACTAAATGCACTTCATACATTGTTGAGTAGTCGGTTCAAAGAAAAATTCATCTATAGTAGTGTTAGTTTTTATCTCGACAACTGAGAACCAATGTTTCCTCTAAGTTTTGTTGGTTCGTGTGCAAACTCATACAGTTGTGTGTAAAGTTTTACAGCATTAATTTGTGTGTGCACATTTAAAAGCCCACAAACACAAACACACACTTACATGGAAATTCGTTGCGCGGTACTCATAACTGCTACGCGACGTCTGTGTGATAGCTGCGCGGCCGCGCAGCCGCACAGCTTAAAGGGAACATTGCTGAGAACTACTATGCCTCGAAGACATACTACAATCTCAAACAAAACTAAGGATATATTTTTTTTTCTTATTTTAGTTTCTTCTGTCAAGTCCGTATATCTATTGCTGACATGGCCAATCATATCAAATTAGCTGCCGTCAGATACATACAAAACAAATCTTAGTTTCGGTCTAACTGAAAGCGAGTAAAAGATATAGGTGTAACTATGTAATACATATATATTTATATACGGTGCGTACTTTAGTGTGTTGTTAGTATTGCGAAAATGTTTTTAATAAATGTATTTGATTTAAAAAACTACGCAAATGGCGTCGTAGTGCGATATCCTATTTGAACCACAATTTTAAGTTTCTTGGATTTTATTTCGGTGCGTGAAAAAAATGTTAATGTATTTCCCCCTTCTTAAAAGTACAATTAATAAAGAGTATAGGTTGCTTTTTAAATTGGTAAGTGCTTAAATTGGTAAATTGGTAAATTTCAATAAGTGCAATTGTGGTTAGCACGAACACCGCCAGCTGGGTCAATTTGGAACACAGACTTATCCTGACTTACGGCACTTTGACGCCACGTGGGATTTATGTTATGTCTCTGTTCATAGCTTGACACTAGCTCCGCCCCTCCACGTTCTGACCTATCACAGTGAACTTTCCCCCCCCCCCCATTTTTTCACCGCTGCATTATTTAAACTCTCACTCACTTTCCTTCTGCCACACTTCTATTGCTGCACACAGATACTACTTACCAGCTAAGTGCTATTTCTTATTTTTATTTGTATATCGTTTTTTCTGTTGTTTTGTTCGCTGACGAAGGCTTTCTGCCGACACGTTCACTGTTTTTTTGGGGTTATTTTTTCAGGTTTAACCCTACTTTGTTTTCCTCATTTTATTTTGTACTAACCTGATTGCAGTCTCTCCCCTTCTTACCCCTTTTTTAATCTACCTGACTGCTACTTCTTTTTTGTTTCCGTCCCTTTATTTTTGATTTACTCTTGTTTTTTCTTCCGTTATTCCTTTAGGCTGTTGGCACGTCCTCTCAGATATCTCTCTCTCATCCATTTTCTCTCATTCTAACATTACTCTTCTGATTTTTTTCCCTTTAGCGACAACCACTTTCCCCTGTTCCGTCACTACTCCATTATGCCTTATTTCAAAACCACATTTAATCAACTTCGTTCCTTTATCTTAACTGTCTTTAGCTTACTTCCACCGAACCTAGCCACCGACTGTAAGGAACTTGCATTCCCACTTTTTAAGAAAACTAAATACAATGTACATCTCCATTTCCTTCACAACTGCATACGTCTCCGCATTGTACCTAAACGCTTTACGAGTAATTTGAACCCGGCGGCTGGCTCTCTCAACTCTGACGACAGGACCAAGCTTCAATCACTTGAGAAGAAATTAGCATTTCAGCGTATGCATATTCTGATACACAGCAATAAGCGAGTCATCGCCGATCTCAGTGCCGCCTTTTACCAACTTGAAGGTCAACTCCTTTCTAAGACCACTAATAACCACTTATCGTATGACCTTATTAGAACTATTATTCACAAACTTAATAGGGAACTATACCGCTTACTTTCTACCAACAAAAGACAAAAAAAAAAACTCGACAATCTTAGGACCACTAACAACTTTAAACCTCATCCAACTGTCACAGGAAACAACTTAGTTGTGTGCATCCCCCCCTGAACTTCCACACTCTCATGACGAAAGTTCACTACTTTCTAAGGGTCTCAAATTTATTCCTCTGAAACCATCTTGCGACCGATATCAACTTCTTTCGGATTCCCACCGCTACTTTCGTTCCTTGAGGCTTCAGTTTCACTTCTGTGGGGCAAGTACCGACCTCCCCGAAGTTAGATTTTCCCTTTTCACAGAGAACGCAAATCTACTTGGACTCCACCTTCTAATCAATCTAAAGATTTAAACTTGTAAATAAAGAGCACGGAACATGATATAAAGAACCTCTCTTTACCTCCACTCCGGAAATCCAATCTTTCTAAAAAAGAATCACTTGCACTCTCTAAGCTGCGCAGTCGTAAAGATATCGTCATCAAACCAGCTGTTAAGGGGGGAGCAATTGTGGTGTGGGACAGAGATCTATACGCCAAGGAGGCTCATAAGGCAACTAGAAGACAGCCAGTTGTACCAACTGAGGACCAACAACCCTATCACCAAACATAACAACATGGTGAAAGGGACTATCAAGAACATGATTGCAGAATCAGCGCTCCCCAAATCGGCCTCTGCCCTACACATATTCGATAGTGACCTCAGAAAGCCATGCTTCTACCTACTTCCCAAAATTCATAAGTATGGTAACCATGGCAGACCTATTGTCTAAGCATGCTCTTGCCCCACCGAACATATCTCGGAATTCCTTGATGGAGTTTTTCAACCCATCGTTGCCTTACTGACAACTTACATTAAGGACACCAACCATGCTCTATAAACATTTGAATTCATCATAATCCCTCCTGAAAAGAAACATCATCTATTTCTTCTTGATGTATGTTCTCTATACACTTCCATCCCCCACACTGACGGTCTCTTAGCTCTCAAATTCTTTCTCGAGACCAGACCCCACCCATCTATACCCACCAACACCCTCATCAGATTGGCTGAACTAGTCCTCACCCTCAATTCGTTTGAGTTTGGGGCCAATTCTTCGACCAAATCAGTGGTGTTGCTATGGGAACTTAAATGAGACCCAGCTATGCTTGCTTGTTGATGAGGCATTTCGAACACATGGTCGAAAGCAGCTATACTGGACGCCTCCCTGAATTATATAAGAGGTATATAGATGATGGTATAGGGGTCACCACTATGGAGAGGAGTGTGCTTGACTTGTTCATTAACTTTGTAGGCTCCTTTCACCCCTCCATTAAATTCACATCTCTTATCTCTGAGACCTCAGTCAATTTCTTTGACATTACAGTCACTCTTTAAAAAGACACCCTACTCACCTCTGCCTACTTTAAGCCAACTGACAGTAACAGCTATCTACTCTACTCTTCATCCCACCCTAAATCCTGTAAAGACTTTATTCCTTTCTCTCAATTACTTCGTCTTCGTCGACTTTGTCGGTCGGATGAGGACTTTTGGGACAAAGCACTTGAAATGATATACTTTTTCCGGTGTAGGTCTTACCCGGAGACAGTACTTTCATCAGCCCTCCAAAAGGTTAAGAATATTACCCGTGCTGATGCCTTCAGTCCACGTCTGAGCGACAAGGTTGACAGGACAAAACTCATTATAACTTATCACCCTCACAATATGATTGCCAAACGTGTTTTCCTTAAACACTGCTCTATACTACTGGCAGACACCGACACACGAGAAATTTTCTCTTCCCAACCTCTCATTGTTTTCAGACGGGATAAAAATCTGAGAGACCTCCTTGTACGCAGTCGTATCAATGCTCCCCCTCCCACTTTGGGACCAAGCTGTGTGGACGCAGTCGTTGCAACACGTGTCCTTTTGTCGACCAGATTCAACACATACGTTTCCCTAAGGGTAATCTCCCTTCTATTATAAACTTCTGAAAACGAATAGATATCACCACATGGAAAACATATTATTATAATGTAAACCATTTATGATGTCATATCTGGATTAGACTATTTTTTAACATAATCTTAAAATGTATTACTGCATGTATCGCCTTTTTAGCCGTTATATGTAAAACATAATACATTGACGTATCCTACATCGAGAGATATTATATTCCCCGTAGAACGAAGTATTTATAAAATATGGTAAATACTTTTTTTTACATTTGTCAAAATGTTTCAAAAGGCTTAATTTTGTATCCCCCCCCCCGGCTATTATTTTAACATCTACCTCTGTACTTACCACCATTCCCGCCTTCATGCCCCCAGGCACTGCCACATATTTGTTCGTATACTGATCAAAAGGCCAGTTACTCTGACTCATCACCCGCGGCAACGAGGTGAACTCTCCCGTCCTGAAACTAATTTCACTGACGTCATTTCTCCCACACGTCATACAGTCTGAGGAGACATCAAGAAATTTAAAAGCTGCGCAGCTCGAATCGGTGGAACAGACAATTGCGCATGCGATTATGGACGTCTTGGCCGTGTTGATATTGAGGAGATGGCAGCCACTGAGCTGAAGGTCCTGGTAGACGTGGTAGGTTAGATCCTTTGTGTTGATGTTACCGAGTGTGAGTCCATTCAATAGAACAATGCACAAGACGAGAGTTGTGTGAATCATGTTTGACTGGGATTTAATTGTTTTAAACGAACAATGATTCTATCGATTCACCTCAGAGCCGTCATATTTAACGTGATAAATGGCACGGGTCCAATACTGAGTGTCTTGCCATAATTGACGTAGCTGATACATCGGAACTGTTGGGTAAATGACCTGTTGTAGAGTACAGCTGCTGTAGAATAGACCCGTTGTAGAATTGACCAGGTGTGGAATAACCCTTACTTAGCATTAACCAACTGTAGAATAGACATATTGTATAATAGACAAGATATGGAGAGGACCTGCTGTAGAATAGATTTAATTAATATAGACATGCTGCACAATTTACCAGGTGTGGAATAAGACTAATTTAGCATTAGCCAACTGTAGAATAGCCCGGTTGTAGAATTGAATAGGTGTAAAATAGGCTTAATTCGGCATTGGCTAACTGTAAAATAGACCTGCTGTAGAATAGACTTGCTATTGAAAATATTAGTGGTAGAATTTACAAGTTTTGGAATAGGTTTAAGTTAGCATTAGCCAACTGTAGAATAGACCTGCTGTAGAATAGTCTTGCTGTTGAATGTAATTGCTGTAGAATTGAACAGATTTTGAAGACGCGGACTTTAGCATTAGCCAAATGTTCAAAATTTTCGCTTCAGTGATGTCCTACTTTAGAAATGACCAAAAGTGGAAATGTAAAAGTCACTTCAATCGAAATTGTCTTTCAGAACTTAACCTTAATTCGAATTGAATCCTACCACAGCAGCGTGCTTCTTTACCCCATAGGTCGCACACTGCCACAAATAAAATGTTACATAAAGTGAAACATGGCCACATATATATTTACACACACAATCCTGTGAAGGAATAAAGGTAAATATATAGAAGCAACGGTTCTTGAAAATGTAGTAACAATCATATTTACTGTTTACTAAAAATGCAGCAAAGACCTTTAAATTGTGTTGTATTTGTTGTTACTTGTTTTTAAAATAATATAGAAAACGGATATTTTACGAACCAAATAAATATTTGTGTATTGTGATGTGCCTATACTTTTTCAATACACATACAATTGCATTATTTAAACAAAATAACATGTTATAATTATAACAATTTAAACACAAGAATTGAAATGTAATTCTCTAACGTAAAATACAGGCACCAATTAACTCGTTTAGTGATATAATGACTTAGGCAGAATGATTTGGATATAGCAATCCCAGAGAGAGCATGCTGCTAAATTAGCGCACACAGTAAAAACAACTAATAATGATGTCCTTCTTCTTTTCTTCTATATCTTAAGGGCCCACGATCAATTTATTGATCATTTTGGCTCCTATGCATGTAGATGGGATTTGCAATGTTTCTGTTACTGGTGGTGATGAGGAAATTATGCACTAGGGGTTTGAAGGCTTGAGGCATTAGACACAAATGTGTCTAGTGTTGTCGCCTCAACTGTTCCTTTTGAAAGATGGTTCCAGTCCCTGATTGTCTTGTGCAGGAATGAGCAGCTCCTATACTGGCTTCTTGCTGGTATGAGCCTGAATTGCCTGTCATGGCCTCGTCGCTGTCTATGGGGGAGAGGGACGAGTTTCTGTTTAATACTGGAACAGTGGACCAGCCCATTTATCTTAAGGGCCCACGATCAATTTATTGATCATTTTGGCTCCTATGCATGTAGATGGGATTTGCAATGTTTCTGTTACTGGTGGTGATGAGGAAATTATGCACTAGGGGTTTGAAGGCTTGAGGCATTAGACACAAATGTGTCTAGTGTTGTCGCCTCAACTGTTCCTTTTGAAAGATGGTTCCAGTCCCTGATTGTCTTGTGCAGGAATGAGCAGCTCCTATACTGGCTTCTTGCTGGTATGAGCCTGAATTGCCTGTCATGGCCTCGTCGCTGTCTATGGGGGAGAGGGACGAGTTTCTGTTTAATACTGGAACAGTGGACCAGCCCATTATTTATCTTGTACATCATGGGGAGCCTTGATTGTCGTCGTCGTTTCTCCAATGGTGACCAGCCTAGTGTTTCTAGCATGCTGTCAACACTAGAGGTATTCCTGTAGCGGTTTAGGACAAAACGTGCTGCTCGTCGCTGGACCGCCTCCAACCTGTCAATGCTCTTCTGGGATATAGCACTAACATATATTGAAATTAAAACCAGATTCAGTTACATACATACACATTTAGATTTTCAGCTGTTTAAAAAGTAGAATGTTGCACAACATGCCTCTCATCATTATACATGTACCACAGGGTCAAAGATTCAAGCGATATAGAAGCAAGTAAGAAGTGTCTACATGTTTAAATTATTTAGCAACTATACATATATTACAATGTACAATGCATATATTCTTTACTTACCATATCAAACGAACATAGTTATTCAAACATTTTGATCAGAAACAATTATTTCTGTTTAACATCAAAGAAGCTTTCCACAGGGTGTCAATCATATCACACCAAGGAATGCGTCTGATTACATACAGATACGGTATTTGAATATGTAATGTTTGCTTATATCGCCGTCGCCTAGCAAGTAACTAAGAAAACAGCCTATTGTAGATTCCATTTCTAACTTCGGGGCATTGTTGAAATTACAAAAACGCAAATCAATATGAGATATTCCACAGGAGAGCGGTTCCCAGTTAGTGAGTTAAAGTGAAGTGTGAGATCGTGGGTTAGTGATTAGTTATAGTTGTCATTTTTATAAGGTGCTTTACTTGTAATATATTAATAAGACACGAACAAATTGTGTCAATAGAACAATATGAGTTAGCTTTAATAATAATTGTACATTATACAGAATTAAACGTTTCGGCACATGCCTTCATCAGTACAAACAAACACAACACATTTAAATAAGTATAAATTAAATTTACATAATGTCAATATATATATCCTACCTAAAACAGAAAAAATATAGGAGAGGGCGCTTAAACCTGACAAAAACAAAGTAAAGAGATGTAGAAAGGAAGTGATTCAAACATAATTGGAAAAACCAAACAGGAAAAAGACATGGCAGCTAAGTAAAACTATGGATTTGGTTCAATCCATATGGAGACAACGTACCAAATCTAGTTATTAATTTGTTCTCCATATAGATTCTATCTGCAGTGTTACTAGTATAGAGTATACCAGTAACTACAATATCTGAGATACCATTATGGTTAGGGCTATTGAAATGTTTGGAGACCGGACAGAGAGCGTGTTTATTTATGTTATAGAGGTGCTCTCTGAAACGGTCCCCAAGGCGACGACCTTTTTTTAAAAAAAAATCCCTTATTTAATAGCATCTTCTTGATTTTAAACTAAGTCATATATTTTATGTTATCTCCTGACAAGTCCCATTCAATCCAAACTTTTCTAGACATTGCATCCATTATTAACTTACAAGGAACGGCTACCATCTTGTACTTACTAGATACGGATACCATTAAAATATGTTTTTCTTACACAGTATTAAGTTCATGCATCAAAAAAAAAGTGTTTAAAAATCGATGAATATTGGTATTATCATTTAATTATAAAAATATCTAAACATTGACAACTGGAACTGACAAAACTGTTGACATACTTTTCCCTAGCCTGAAAGATATCGAGACAAGTAGAACATTCATCTTCATCTCTGTTACAATGTTCTCCTATGGTTACAAGGAACATGAACTTATTGTCACAAATGGTTTTTTAATTTATGTCAATTATTTTGATACATGACACAACATAATTAAACAGTTAAACTTACAACTAGCTCCTGGTTTACAGAGGCATCCTCTCACAGGGTCACAGCTTTCAGCACCAGTTTCACAGACACAGCTTTCAGCACCAGTACAACGGACACAGTCATTGCTACTTTTAGGTCCTCTTTACCTTAACCACAAGCGGCATACAAAAAAGAAATCATAGAAGAGCTAAACAGCATACAGTAATATGATGGTTATTAGAAATGTATAAACCATAAATACGGTATCAGATCTGATAAAATGTTGGCCATAATAGTATCATGTAATGTATACTCTTATTGTTTAATTTATCTAAAATGTTTATTTAAAAAAATATTGTGAATATATTCATATCTTACACAAATAGTTTCTAACATGTAATTGTTTTTGTTTTGTTTAATTGTGTCTGTTTTTTTATAAACTTTCAGATAGTTACCCATATTTAAATGACTAAAGAGTAAAGTATAACTTTTACTATTTTTAGATCTCTTTTCCTTTGAAAAGAAATAATTTACATTTTCATCTAAGATATATCTTTGTAGAAACTAAAGTTTGTTTTTATTTATTATTAACTTACATTTTAAAGATTTAGAAAAATATACAAACAACTCAATGAATGTGTTTGAAATCTAGAAATATATGTAAAATTTCAAAATCTTCTTAACAACACAAGAGCGGCTATTGTTATAAAGGAAATAGCCAGGAATATTAGAACAATTGTAACTACCTAAAATGTTAAAACATTAAAAGTTGTCTTTCTGGTCACAGATATCAAACAAATATTACAATAATAAATCAACACAGAAGCCTTGGCATGTTTTTTTAGATAGCTTTGAATGTATTTGTACTATTCCTTCCTTGTATTTAATTCATTTGAACTATTTCTACTTTACCGTCTAGCAACAGTTGACGTTTTTAAAACAAGTCGTGGCCATTGCTTATTTTAAAAACGATTCAAAATAAATTTTTAAAAATTTAGAAAAACACAATATACAAACTGTTACGCACTGGCTCCTGATATGAGAAATTAATCTCCAATTTTAATTTTATTGGCTCGTTTTAAACAGTGCCTTACAAAGGACGATACCAGAGAGTCACCATTATTAAAGATACGACACCGAAAACAGTTGCCATTTACAATTAATAAGATTAATTAAGTTTTAAGATAATTACATAAGAAAAGAAAATATAATGACAATCTTAAATTTACAGTATGGTAGATCTTTTACCGGTTCACAGTTAACACAGTTAGAATAATGTGCCAATGAATAACGTTGAAATGCGAAACAAACGCATATGAGCACACAAATACACAAAGAATAATACACGTCTCGTAAAGTTAATAATTATCTATCTGCATCCTCTGTTCGTGCCTGTCAATCCCTCATATAGGTCGCGTAAGCCCTGCCTTCCAGAAAGGCTTATGATGTGTTGTTTAGATTTCTTGGGTTATCGAGCACATACGAGAACATACCCGGAAGACAGTCTAACGTGTTTAATTGGTAAATAGGGTTGTAAACAAGATACATCAAACGAATAGGCCACGCCCAAAACAGACGTTTATGTCTGCAAGGATTCTAATTTAGGTCAAGTACATTTCAAGCACTGGGAATGTATGCTAAATAACACACAAACACACTACTTGCAACCAGAAGGAAGTTATTAATGTATTTATCTTCGTCGACTATTTTTTCCTAAATTTGTTGTTTGTTTTTTTCTTTTCTTTTTTTCATATGTAAAGACGCACTGATCATTTTGGATCCTAGTTTGAATTCAGAGTTGGTCTTCCCTTAGATGGGTCCCATCAAGCGCTTAACTGGTCTTTGGCTGGAATTGAGCTCCCGACCACTACATTGGGATTTGCTGAGTTTAGACCATTCGGCCACCTACCCTTTGTTTCGTCTTAAAAAAGACTGCGGCATGATTTCTTGTATGTCCGCGTATACGCGTTATGTAAGACCTCACGAAAAAAAAAGATTATTTGACCCAATGAATCCGCCCCATGATCCTTTATAACGAGGGCTGCTGCTGATTTATATTGTTGTGGTTCCCCCTTACAATTAAAAACATATTTATGTAAAATAATTCCCGGAAAAAATCATAAGACACTATGTCTAATTTAAAAATATTAACATTAAAAAATAACAAAATAAATAACTATAAAAAATTATAATGTATTAATATTTTTTTTTTTTTTTAAATAAAGAAACATCAATTTCATAAGTTTTTTAAAAATTAAATCTAGAACATTATGAATTGTTCTGTAATTGGTTTAGGTTGCCGGTGCAAAGGTTCTGCCATTTCGTGGCGCACCCGACTAGTAGGGTTCTCTTAACCCGAAGCTAAAGAACCTGGCATTTCCTGTCAAAACCAAATGTCGCCTTAAACAGGAGTTTTAAGGCGAACACCCCCCCCCCCCACCCAAACAAAAAATAATAATTTAATAATAATTTACAAAATGGCTTAAACTTCGTAAAATTTCATTTATTTTATATTAGTAGTGTTAAATATTCTAAACTAAACATATTTGAAAAAATCTAAAATAATCTAAAAAAAAACTGATCTAAAACATCTAAATTAATCTAAAATGAGAATACATTAAAGTAAATGATTTCAGGCAATACTGATCAAATCTCATCTAAAATATACGGTACTCATATAAAATAAGCAATTTAAAATGAATAAATTAATCGAAAGTAAACTTATTTAAATTCATAAACGATTTTTAACTAAACTAATGTAAAATAAAGTGACATATAAGTGTTCAATCTAAGCTAACGAAGTCTAAATTTAGCCATGTAACTAACATAATCTTAACTTAAATTAAACTAAAAATATCTATACCTATATATTACAAACTATGCTAACTTTAAAATAATTTAAAGTTGATTGACAAAATGGGACATGACATATTATCAAACCTGTTGTAAGTAGGTAGCAACATGGAACATTGCTATTTGAGAACTATATAAAAAGGTGTTTATATATGACCTATCGTGTCAATCATTATATACGTTTGTAGACATATGTCTATTTAAAAAAAAACTATAGTAGTAGGTAGATATATCAAATTTATCTTTTTGTAAATAAATATGTTTGTGTGATATGTACAGGTTATTCAATTTGAATCCTATTTTATCATCAAATTATACGTTTCAACTAATTGGAATCTTTATGGCTACCTAATTATATTGTTTTCAACTTGTCGGGCTATTTCTGGCTACCTACTTATATTGCTTTTAAATAGTCGTGATCTTTATGGCAACCTACTTATATAGTTTTAAACTATATATATATTATTTATATATATAAACACACGTATATATATATAATATATATATATATTATTTATATATATAAACACACATATATATATATAAAATATATATATATATATATATATATATATATATATATATATATATATATACATATTATTATTATTATGGCAGCCTTCCGTCTACGTGAGAAGATGGAGTAGCTATATAGTTCTACACTTTGACGAGTGGCTCACTAGGCTAATCCTTGAATGGCAATCACGGCCGCATCTCTCGCAGGAGAATGCTGAAACCCGTTAAATTCTTGATTTTCTAATTGTTCTTTTTGATTCGAGGGCCTCGTTTCGACTAACTTCTACCTTTTTCACTCCTTCAAACACTGCTGTACTCCAGATGGAGCGATTTTCGGCAATGAACTCCCATTCATTTGTTTCAATATTGGCTTCCCTCATGCTTCGTTTGCAAACCTCAATAAATCTCAGGCGCGGTCGTCCAATATGTCGTGTCCTATATGCTAACTCACCATACAGCAGAATCTTTGGGATACGTCCTTCCTCCTTTCTCCGTACATAACCTAACCATCGAAGGCTTCTCTTGATAAGAAAGGAGAATATGCTAAGCATATGTGCACGTTTCAAGACCTCCACGTTAGGCACCCTGTCCTGCCAACGAATGCGCAAAATGTGACGCAGATATCTTTGATGGTAGCTGTTGAGTTTCCGCTCCTGAATGGTATATGTGGTCCACACTTCGCTACCATTTAGGAGCGTGCTAAGCACACATGCCTGATAGACACTTATTTTTGTTTGATCAGTTAGATTGAGACTATTCCCCACCCGCTTATTCAGTTAAGCCATAGTTGCTGCTGCTTTTGAAATCCTGATATTGATCTCTTCATCAAAGAATAGAGAACCTGAAATATTGGATCGCAGGTATATGAAATAATCATCAACCGAAAGATTATGCCCATCAATAGAGATGTATGGAGGGAACAGTGCTTCTTGCATCATTACATGAGTTTTCTGTAGACTAATCGAAAGACCAAACTCTTTACAAGCATGTGAAAGGCGATTAACCAGCCCCTGCAGACCTTATTCTGTGTGAGATGTTAAGCCGGCACCGTCAGCGAACAGCAGTTCACGAATAAGCACCTTTGTTACTTTGGTCTTTGCACGAAGGTGGATGATATTGAGTAGTCTTTCATCAGATCTTATATGGACGTACACTCCATCTTCACAGTCACTGAAAGCAAATTGAAGGAGGATCGAAAAGAAAATTGAAAAGAACGTTGGTGCCAGTACACAATCCTGTTTTATTCCGCTGCTAACTGGAAATGACTCAGAGACAATGCCATTGAAAGTTTCTGTGCTGTGCTAGTTTTTTGTGCAATTACTGCATTATTGTGAGCAGTAAGGGTTGGGGTGGAAACCTATTGTTTGCAGGATAATGAAAAGGCCTCTTCGATTACCAAGTCAAATGCCTCGTATCCGGAAATTTAATCGAAAGAAATTTCGTCGACGGTAAATTGATCGAAGGTAATTTGATCGAACGGAAATATGGTCGAACCTTTTTTTCCGTTTTTACGTTTAAATTTTGCCTCAAAAGTCTTTTTGAACAAATTATTTTGTTTTACTATATAGTATTAGTGCGTTCAAAAAGAAATTTGACGAAAATTATAACGTGTGAACTGAAAAAAAAGATTTGACCAAATTTTCGGTCGATCAAATTACCGTCGATCAATTTACCGTCGACGAAATTTCTTTCGATCTAATTTCCGGTAACCCAAATGCCTTGTCAGGTTTATGAAGGCAATATAAGGAGGCATATGCTTTTCATGACATTTCTCCTGCATTTGGCGTAGCGAAAATATCATGTCTATTGTTGAGCGCCTTCTCCTGAAGCCACACTGGGACTCTGGGTAGATGTGGTTTACAAGGCTCTGCAATCGTTTAAGGGCAACAAGGACAAAAGTCTTTCCAACTAAGCTAAGGAGAAAAATACCTCAGTAGTTATTTCAATCGCTTCGGTCTCCTTTATTTTTGTACAATGTTACGATGTTGGCGTCTCTCATGTCCTGGGGAATGTGACCTGTTTTCCAACACAGGCAGAGCAGCTCATATAAGAGCTCAAAAAGGATAGGTTTTACATTTTTGAGGATTTCCGTTGGGATGCCGTCGATCCCTGGAGCCTTCTCATCCGCAAGGTGATCGATGGCTTTATCGAGCTCCTGTAAAGTTAGCTCTTCATCCACTTCATTCATTACTGATAAGGCAGGAATATTATGGAGATCGGTCTCAGTAGTAACATTCATTGTAGAGTATAGCTCAAGATATTGCTCCACCCAACGCCGGAGTGGATTATTTGGATTCTTGATTATTTGACACGTCTTGGATTTGAGTGGTGCTATTTTTGACGTGTGTGGACCAAATGCCCTCTTGATGACGTCGTACATGTTCCTTGCATCTCCGTTGTCTGAAGCCGATTGTATGAAATTGAAAGGGTCTAGCCAGTAAGTGTTGGCACAGTGGCGGGCCGTCTGCTGTGATAATTTTGTTTGCGGTTCAGAAAGCCTTCAGTGTACTAGAACACGTTGCTTCCCTATAGGCAAGTAGGGCTCTTTTCTTCCTCTCGATTATGGGTTCCATCACATTCCAATGCGCCTCGTAACAGTCATTATTTTTATGCTCCTTTTTGCCGTAGACGGACATGGCTGAATCGTACACAGCCTATCGTAAATGACTCCACGTTGAGTCAATAGTTCCATCGTGTTATCGTTTAGCAAGGATGTCCTGCAACACTTTTGAGAATTGCTGCGTTTTTTATGGGTTGTTTGAGCAGTGGATGTTTATTCGAGGATGACATGTCTTTTTAGCATTATGCAATTTTTTATGGCATCAGTCGTATCTTGCTTTCCACTAGAGAATTATCCGTGTCACAGTCGGCACTATGGTAGCTGCGTGTGTGAAGTACACTGGCTAGCTTAAAGCGCCTAGTAATGACGAAGTCTAGCTGATGCCAATGTGGGTGTCGCCATGACACCTTTTAAATTTGTTTGCATTTAAAGAAGGTATTTGTAACACAGAGACCATGGGAACAGCACAGCTCTAGCAGACGTTGTCCGTTTTCATGAATCCTTCGTAATCCGTGAAAACCAAGACATGACCGCCAGGCTTCTTGATCAGCTCCTACCCTAGCGTTAAAGTCTCCCAGAATGTACAATGCTTCGGTTTTGGGAACACTAGATAATTCTTGGTCCATTGTCTCATATAAAATTTTTTTCTCTTCTTGAATCGAATGTAGTGTTGGAGCTTACACACTCAATACATTGACCTTGCCAGCAGATGATTACATCCGCAGTCACATAATCCTCTTGGATCCCAAAGAAGGAGGTTTAATACAGGCAAATAACGTGTTTCCTAACGCAAATCCAACACAATGTCATCTAGGTTCATCTGCGGGTTTCCCCTGCTAGTAGCATGAGTAGCTGGCTTCCCTTATAGTTCCCCTATCTTCTAGTCGGGTCTCTTGATGGCCTGCAATATCAATGTTCAGTCTGGCGAATTCTTTGTCAATGACGGCAGTCTTCCTTGAGTTGTCAATCTGATCAAGGTCCGTTTCAAATTAAGGACACATGGTTCTCCCATTCCATGTTGCGAAGTATAGTGGTTGAGTCTTTCTCCTATTGACTTTCTTTACCTTGCGAAACAAACTTGCTCCGCGTAAAGTGACATCGCTAATATAGCTACTTAGCCTGGGCAGTAATTTATGCCCAATGCAGCAGATCCCCACTCCCCACGCAACCAGTGGACTCAAGGTAATGACAATTGTCAAGACAGCTTGGCACTGACTGTATATATATATATTTATATATATACATATATATATATATATATATATATACATTACCCTGTTTCACTTGTTTATTTTAATCGCTTTCTGTTAGACAGAATGAAGATTTGTTTTTTTAGGTATCTGAAGTCAGCTAATTTGATATGATTGGCAATGTGGTGGATGAAAACTTTAAAGGTCCTATTGAGAGGAGAATTAAGGATTTAGAGAGGAATCTGGGAAGGAATTTTATGTCATTGAACTATGAAGATTAAACACGGTCTGTCAATTCGGGATTTCGAAGACAGCACAATAGTACAGGACGCCATAATTTTCGACATGCTGTTTCTAAGAGTATATGTCGATGCTTTTAAATTGACCATGGAACCATCGCCTCATTGTCCACATGCAACACCTCTGTCTTAAAAACTGCACAACAACGTCACAAGTATCGAAGGCTCTTTATGAATGAGAAAATGAGAAGGTATGCGACTGAGGACAGCCAGCACTCGTAGCGACTTACAGAGTTGGGTTCAGGAGATTAATTGTTGGCTAGAAGGATTAAGGCCAGATAAATGACGTAATTGCTTGGAACTATATGTGCATCTGAGAAGAAGAAATTCGAGATGAACTCTGCAAAAATTAAAAAAACGCGCAGTGACCAGTCCCCGCTTTTTGGACTACTGTTTTCTAGAGCTGTGCAGAATAAGTCACACCAGGCCCTTCCTATCAATTGATCCAACAAAGAGGTTGATGTCTGCATTTGTGCTATCACGCATGGGCTATTGCAATGCTCTCATGGTGGGTCTTCAAGCTACGCTCCTGGATGAAATTCAGATAGCACAGAATAATGCGGCTCAAATTGTTATCCGTAAACGCAAGTTCGACCATGCTAAAGCACTTCTGAGAGAGATGCACTGGCTGCCGGCCCGTGCCCGCATAGAGTACAAAATCGCAACGTTGTGCTACCGCTGTTTACATGGCCTGGCGCCGTCCTATCTAAAAGAACTGCTGATGCCTTATGTACCCACTAGACAGCTCCACTCAAACGACGGTGGCAAACTCTTGACACCACGTGTTCGCATTGAGACTTGCGGAAAGCGCACTTTCGCATTTGCTGGTCCTACAATTTGGAACGCCTATTACGAACTGACTTGTATTGGGAGAAATTAATCTCCTATTTTAATTTTAATTTGCTCGTTGTAAACAGTGCCTTACAAAGGACGATACCTTAGACTCAACAATATTAAAGATACGACCCAAAACAGTTTCTAGTTACAATTAATAAGATTTATTAAGTCTTAAGATAATTACAAAAGAAAAGAAAATATAATTACAATCTTCAACTTTCAGTATGGTAGATCTTGTACCGGTACACAGTTAATACAGTTAGAATAATGTGCCAATCAATAATGCGAAATAAACACATATGAGCACACAAATACACAAAGAATAAAACACGCCTCGTAAAGTTAATAAAATCTATCTGAATCTCCGTCCCTTCATATCTGTCAATCCTTTATATCCATGTAGAGTAAGATGCATCCAGAAGGAATTATGGCCTGTTGTTTACATATCTCGGGTTATAGAGCACAATCGAGAAGATACCTTGAGACATTCTCTCCAATGTGTAATTGGAAGCCGATTGTAAACAAGATACATCAAAGAGATTTAACAACGCCCAATACAGATGTTACTGTCTGCTAGGAGTGTACTGCGAGGTCGATGAAAGTTCACGAACAGGAAATTGTGCTACATAACAACGCCCTTCCAGTCGATCTCAGAAATAATCAGACACTGGAGTCCTTTAAAACCGATTTAAAGACACATTAATTTCGCAAACACCTTCTGGGATGATTATCTACCATATTTCCATTTAATGCATGTTAGCTCTGTTGCTCAGGGTTGAAATGGCTAGAAAGACTTTGACATTGTATGCTTGTAATTACTTTTTAGTAATTGCGTTTGTTTTAAATGTGGTAAATTATAGATTTGTTTTATTTTTTTTTTTTACTCTTGAACCGCGCTTCGAGCCTTTGGGGATGAAGGGTGTGTTTAAAAATACAATTTATTTTTATTATTATTACTTAAGTCTGTATTTACATATAACATGTCAACTTCTGGTATCTTGGTATCACAGATACACAGTTTGTTTAACAAAAGCCCTATCACAATGGTATTCAGCGTAAAATTGTATCTGAACACATTTCCAGTCACAATGTTAGTAGCAGTCTGAGTGCACGCACTCAGGTATATAGTTATACGAAGTTTAAAGAAATGCAGGGCGGATATCAACATAATGCACACATTTCACAAATCAATAGATCATACTTTCATTTTGAGGACAGTCACTTTGGGCCAAGACTTTAACCAGTATTAATATAATTTTAGTTTATCAACCATAATTTGAATACAATTGGATGGAATATTAATGACATAATCGAAGAAATATTCCTCGTCACAAACAAATGTACACTAACACACGTTTTAACTGAGCTTTCACAAAGCCTCCTTGTGTTTTGTCTTGTCATTGGCAACCTTGTATTTATTTTAACAAGAGGAAGTCAAACATAGAAGTCGTAGAAAAAAAAAGGGGGGGGGGAGGACAATGCGTTAAAAGCATCGGGTGACACCAACCCTAGATACGCCACTGATATTAGGCAATCAATAAAAGTGAGTAGGGAGAGTGAGGCTATTGTCATTTTTGGTGTAGGACGGAAATATGGGACCTGAAGGGCAGAGAGAATTATGGAAGATCAAAAGGAGAGGGGCAGATGATATTATTTAAATGTTTCCTCCATTCAAATAAGAAACGATTTCAAGAATGCACCCGTTAATATGTATTTAAAATTTCATTTTCGTAAAAGATTAGCAAGAATTTCAGATGCCCACACTGCCAATGCATGTGTATGTTATCCCTGGATGTAGGGGGCAAGGTCAAGTGGACGATAGCTTTATATAAGTAATAACAGACCCCTATTAGTCAATTTCAATGACCTTACTGAACATCGGTTGAGCACATTTAATGTTTTATAGTTTTCTCTTAAAATTGTAAAATTGAAGGTTTTATCTAAAATTGAAAGATATAAAAAAATTAAAGTTAATGACAGATTTACTTAGAAGTTGAACGTAACTGTTTAAATAAGTATTATTTATATTTGCTTTGCTCACCCAATAGAAAAAAAAAGTGTTAAAAACATCCTTAATGACATCGACTAAAGCATGTAGTGAAAGAAAGCGATTGTTTCCCTTAAAAAAATTGCTTAATACCTTCTTTTGTAAAAAGGATACAAAAATAGAGATAAAAATGGAAACATTATTTGAAAGCTTGAATAAAGTCAAAGACAGTAGGACAAGAATATGTCGTCTGATTGTCGCTACAGGAACTCCTCTAGTGTTGGCATTATGCTGGAAACACTAGGCTGGTCAACATTGGAGAAACGACGAAGAAGATATCCAGACTCTCTATGATGTACAAGATAAATAATGGGCTGGTCCACTGTTCCAGTATTAAACAGAAACTCGTCTCTCTCCCCCATAGACAGTGACGAGGCCATGACAGGCAATTCAGGCTCATACCAGCAAGAAGCCAGTATAGGAGCTGCTCATTCCTGCCAAAGACAATCAGGGACTGGAACAATCTTTCTAAAGGAACGGTTGAGGCGACAACACTAGACACATGTGTGTCTATTGCCCCAAGCCTTCAAACCCCTAGTGAATGATTCCCTCACAAAGTGGCACTGGAAATCAGTGAAAGTTCCTCATAAACACCAAGAACAGAAACATTGCAAATCCCATCTACATGCATAGGAGCCAAAATGAGCAATAACTTGATCGTGAGTCCTTAAGATATAGAAGAAGAAAAAGACAGGAAAGATGAAAATAATCAAAAATAATAGAGATGAGCTAAACACTTAAGTTATCCCGATCACAAAGTCTGGAAGTTGGATTTTCCAAAACAAAGATAACAGAAGTGGGAAAAAAAATGAAATACAACTCTTCAAAAAATATTACATATAGTGTCAAATTATTTAAAATAGCCTCCACCTAAACAATAATAAACGTATTACTTTTTAAAGTGTAGAAACTGTGGATGAATGGGAGCTCTCCTTATATTTTAATTGAAAACCTAAGTTCAAACATTGAAACGGTTAGGGAGGTAATGGTATAACTAGCTCCCTTATGTTCATTGACATATGTGTCAATGAACATATTGGAGGTCCAGACACCATAACCTCCCTCTATCTATCTCTCTTTCCCCTCTCCTCTCTCTATATATATTATATTTATCTCTCCGCCTGTATCTAACCCATAGTACCATATACGGCTGAAAATCGTATACAATGGCTTATAATAAGAAAAAATATTTAAAAACTAATGACCATTGTCTATTCAAGTTTCATTTCAATAGGGTCCCTTAAAGACAAAGAATCATCTTGTATAAAGTCAGATATTGACAGGGCATGTTGACTTAAATGTTATAGAAATTAAACAATAGATGTTTACATCAAAATACACCAGTCGAAGACTGTCCCAATAGCTGTGTACATTAGAATACACCAGTCGGAAAATGTACCAATTGATGTGTACATTACAATACAACAGTCGGAGAATGTGCCCATTGCTGTGTACTTTAGAATACATCAGTCGTAGAATGTGCCAATAGATGTATACTTTACAATACAGCAGTGAGAGAATGTGCAAATAGCTCTACACATAACAATAAAATAATCGGGTAATGTGCCCTTAGCTGTGTACATAACAATGCAATAGTCGCCAAATGTGCCCTTAGCTGTGTACATAAAAACACACCAGTCAGAGAATGTGCCAAAAGCTGTGTACCTTAAAATACACCAGCCGCAGAATGTATCAATTGCTGTTTATATTAAAATACACCAGCCGCAGAATGTGTCAATATCTGTGTACATTAGAAAACACCTGTCGGAAAATACGTCAATAGCTGTGTACATTAAAATACACTAGTCGGAGAATGTGTCAATAGCTGTGTACATAAGAATACAATAATCAAGGAATGTGTCAATAGCTGTGTACATAAGAATACAATAATCAAGGAATGTGTCCTAAGCTGTGTAGATAAGAATACACAATTCGGAGAATCTGTCAATAGCTGCGTACATTAAAATACACCAGCCACACAAGGTGCAAATTTGTTTGACTTTGGAATACAGCAGTCGGAGAATGTGCCAATATAATATGTGTACATTAGAATACATCAGTAGGAGAATTTGAAAATAGCTGTGTACATAACAATACAAAATATGGGGAATCTACCTTTAGCTGTGTACATAAAACTACAATAATCGAGGCATGTGCCCTTAGCTGTGTACACAGGAATACAAAAGTTCGAGAATGTGCCAATAGATTTTTAAATTAGAATACACCAGTTGTGGAATAGCCAATAGCTGTGTACATAATTATAAAAAGTGTTGGACTGCAATAAAGCTTTAAAATATATTAATAAGACACGAACAAATTGTGTCAATAGAACATTATGAGTTAGCTTTAATAATAATTGTACATTATACAGAATTAAACGTTTCGGCACATGCCTTCATCAGTACAAACAAACACAACACATTTAAATAAGTATAAATTAAATTTACATAATGTCAATATATATATCCTACCT
>CAXITT010001355.1:41658-60076 GCA_964033795.1 Lymnaea stagnalis | reverse complement strand
TCATCAATGTATCTTCTGTAGTATTCTGGGAAAGGACCTTGGTAGTGTTCTCTCCAAAGATGTTCCAAATGGCCCATAAATAAGCATGCATAACTTGGTCCCATTTTCGTTCCCATAGCAACACCACTGATCTGATCGAAAAATTCGCCATTGAATTCAAACGAATTAAGCTGTAGAACCAATTCAGTCAAACGTACAATGGCACTTGTTGGAAAATTGGGATTAGGATTCGTATTCAGAAAAAATGAAATTGCGATGAGTCCATCTGTGTGGGGAATCGAGGTGTACAGTGAAGAAACGTCCATTGTAAAAAGTAAATGGGTTTCATTAGGTAAAACCAAGGACTCGAGAGATTTGATCATGTGGTTAGTGTCCTTAATATACGATGGTAAATTTTCAACCATGGGCTGGAAAACTGTATCCAAAAACTCAGAAATCAGTTCAGTAGGACAAGAACAAGCTGAGACAATAGGTCTTCCTGGACTTCCCTCCTTGTGAATCTTTGGAAGCAAATACAAGCATGGTTTACCAAGATCACTGTCATAAATACGTAAGTTTGAAGCAGACGCGGGTAATTTGCCAACTTGAATAAGTTCCTCGATAGTTTCCTTGACAATTTCATTATTCTGGACAATGGGGTCGTTGGACCTCGGCGTATAAAATGTTTTATCTTGTAATTGTTTGTACATAAGAATACATCAGTCAAGGAATATGCCTTTAGCTGTGCACATACCAATAAAAAAATCAGGGAATCTGCCATTAGCATGAACATCAGAATAAATCATTCGGGGAATGTACCAATGGCTGTGTACATTAGAATACACCAAACGGAGTGTGGGCCAATAGCCGTGTATATTAGAATACACCAGTTGTGGAATGTGCCAAAAGCTGTGCACAGAAGAATACACACGTGAGACAAGTTAGAAACGAAGCCTTATTAGGACAACAAGTTATGGCCGACACATTCAATCTAAAGCAAACTATTAATCAAGGTTATTCTGCCTAAAACACAGGCAACACTGTCAATGTCAAGCTAACTATCAGTCAATGTTCTTTTGCGTAATATACAACCAAATCTTTCAATGAAATGCTAACTGTAAGTTAAGGTTACGTTGTGTAAAGTACAGCCGAGACTGTCAATCCATGAGTGATTTCGTAAACCACTCGATAGTGTAAAAATAATACAGAGCCTACAACGTATGGTTAAGGATTTTATTATTTAATTGCCTCTATTAAATGAACAATGAAAAGACTTGAAAACTTTATCTTTGACATCTTACATATAAATTACACAACTTTAATAATCGAGATCCCACAATGTAAACCCAGGAGTCACTATTATGCAAAACAAATAATTTACATATGATGTTTCCTTTGGATATTCATATGTATGCTTATAGGTGGTTTTATCTCTAAGGAACAAGCTTAACTTTCTAAAGAAAAAGTATATGCCTTGTGGTTACACTATCATCACATTGCAGCAGAATATTAATTGGTAACCATACATTTGATTCAAGTCGTGTCTAGATTACTATCAGCCATTTCATACACCATCGTCACACTGCAGCAGTCTGTTAATTGGTTAACACACTTTTGATTCAACGTGTGTCTAAATTGTTATCAATCTTTGCATACACGTTCCCCTTATATCTTGTGGAGAAGACAGATATCCCTTTATAAACGTATCATATTATATGGATTTTCAAATAAACACATTTTTTCTATGAACGCACTTTGCAAAAAGAAAAGATTTAGTGAGCAGGAAAAAGGAATGGCACTACTAAATAAACTTAGTGAACAGAATGGTATTTATCATGATCTTCACAAAAAAAGTTTGAAAAACAAATATATTCTACTTTAAATTAAAATAAAACTACAAACGGAATAACTGTTGAATTCGAGCCATTCTTATCCGGAGAAATCACTTACATAATCTCCTCACATCTTTTTTCCCCACCTTTATCCCTGCTCTTCATGTGCCATCTCTTCGGTCCTTCACCAAAGAGGACAATAGCCCTCCCTCCCTTATTATACGATACTTAACTAAAATAACTAAAACTCAAATATTAAGGTTAAACTAACACAGCTTAAATCCGTACAAGTATTACGCGATATTACCTAACCTCCACCTCCTCCCCCCCCCTCCATCTACCCCCCCCTTTTTTTCCCATCTCCCTTGCCCAATCCCCTCCTGACAGCTGAGGTTATATAACCTTTGTAAATAAATACTTATATATATATATATGTATATACACAATGGCGACACGGACTCTAGACAGTGTCTACGCTTAAGATGTCTGTCTTTTCCTTACAGGAAAGAAACGGCAAAGAAGGGCACGGAAAAGTCGGATGTGAGAAAGCCAGCATCTTGTTCAACTTTCATGTATTTCATGTATCGTTTTAATGTCTTGCTTGCCATTTTACACCATGCCACTTTTTGTCCCAATCATTTCCATATTTCACTCCATGGGGCATCACACATTCAACCATGATTAATAACGTATTTATGTTAGTCTTCACACTTTCAATGTCAGCATCACCAATTTTTTTTTTCAAAAAATAAAAATAAAAACAAAATAAAATAAAATTTAAAAAATTCTCTTCTTTTTATTCAATATTTTTTTGTAAATAGTAAAAAAAGAAAAAAAAAAGAAAGACAAAAATTGTGTTAATTGATAAATGTAAAAGTAAAGTAAAATAAAGATACAATTAAACGCTACGTTAACGCAAAAGGGCGGAAGCGGAAGTCGATGCCAGAAGTTTGAGGTTTCTGCTCCACCCCCTTTTTGTTTTAATAGTTTAGAGAAAGAAGAAAAAAAAGAAAAAAAAGAAAAGAAAAAGGTTGATACCATGTTAATTTGTGAGTCACAATCCACCTGAATTCGAGCCATGCAGCTAGGGATCTAAGACAAATGTAAATCAGTTTGTTGTGTTATTACAAGAAGCTTTATAGCAACAAGTTTAATTTTCCTTCCTTGCAAAGTACTATATCACCAACGTTTTTTTTTCAGAAATTTTCCCTTTGGGTGGGTATGTGGAAATTGCAGATATTATTTGTTTGTGTAACGGGGCGCAGTACTAGTAGCCAAAAGTGTAGCTAAGTAATGGCTGATAGGATATCGGTCCCGGGGCGCCTAAATAGTGTGGAGATAAACATTTATAGTATTTAATGGTTGCAAATATTTGGGGGGGGGGGGTTGTGCACAAATAAATATTGTTCCTTGACGCTAAGTTGTCTAGAAAATATCTGGAAGCCAATGCCAGCACTTATAGTCCCGGGGCGCCTAAATAGTGTGGAGATAAACATTTATAGTATTTAATGGTTGCAAATATTTGGGGGGGGGGGGGTTGTGCACAAATAAATATTGTTCCCTGACGCTAAGTTGTCTAGAAAATATCTGGAAGCCAATGGCAGCACTTATAGTAGTTAAGCCACTTAGATGATTATGTATCTATCTAAATTGAATTAAGTGCCAACGGCCGAAAATTGGAACATTTTAAAAGGGTTGTAATGACTGAGATAAATGCATGGGCTTCTGCGCAACAACTCACAAACGTTTTATGCAATCACATGAATTTTTTTAGGTGCAAATTCGTGACATACATACACACGCATACACAATACAGCTTTAAATACATATATACATTCATAAAAACATTTATATATAAATATATATATATATATATATATATATACTAGCGAGTACCCGGCATGCGTTGCAATGCCACTCAAGGAAAGAAAGTGTTTGCATGTTATGTTTCTTCGAGAGCTTTTAAATACTCAAAGTTTTTCTTGTTTTTACGTCTGGTATATACACGAATAAATCAGAAGATTTTCCGACGCAAGAGCAGGCCACATACATCTGTCCATGGGCGAAGCATGGATTTTCCAAATTTAGTCCGCAAACTTGTAGCGATTGTCCCTGTGTTTTTTAGATAGTCATTGTAGACGCGTGTCGCATCGGAAACTGTGGGCGTTTGAATTCAAATGGCATATCTGTTGGAATCATTGGGGTGAATGGCAAAAGTACATCACCTAGTTTAAATTTTCCATTTAAAATAGTAACTTCAATGGAATCTATTTCGGAAGATTCATTTGAAAAAATGTACCGTACCTAATGCTTCGATATCAAAGTGCGTTTCTTGTTGCAAATCAAGAGCGAAAAGTTTGTTTGCAGATCAATTCCGAGAGGTCATTCCCAACTCATGAATCATCAATCGATATGAATAGCATTTCATGGCACTGTCTTTCTTATTCAAATTTCTAAATTTGATGTCAAAATGATATCCATCTTCTCCTTCCCAAAATAAAATAGGATATTGCAATCAAACGTATGAACGATGAGTTTCTGAGACTCGCTGAACATCAACACTTCTGCGATGAAGAATTATATCACTTGAGTTAAATTCTTTGCCAACTATAATGATCGCTACTTCATCAATTGTTGGTGCATTGTATTGTCTTTCATGTTGGCCGACAGGTGTTTAGTCTGCTCTGACTATGACTTTGTATTCATCAGTCGGCATCTTTTCAAGTGCAACTCTATACATTTGAATTAGTTCATTGTGTTGCGAAAATAACGTTTGCATTGCAGCGACGATTTCTCGTTTAGTGCCCGTATTGATATGACAACGTTGATCGATTTGCTCATTAGTATTCCCATGAAATCATTTGAAGACATTTGTGATCTGTGTTTGGCATTGGCATCAGAGATCCTACACGATGGTAAATTTGGCCTTTCACTTTATTTTAAATGTTGGCATGTAATTCTCGCGCACGATATGTGTTGCACTGAACGATGTCATTTGGAAAACATGAATTGTATTTGCGTATGTTTGCCAAGAAATGTTTCGATTGGCTATTGTCACCTGATACCAACAATGATAAAGGTTTTGATGGTGAATGTAATTCTCACACGTTAGGATCTCCCATCTTTTTATATGAAAATCTCGCACAATAGGTACGTTCATTGTTGGCGCGAGATTTCCAGTTGTATAGTTTCTCATTAATTTATAAATCGTAAATTTCAGCGGTAAAAAATGACCATAGTTAAATATCTACGCTGTCAAGTGTGTTATTTAATTACTTGAGAAACCATCGATTGTTGTAAAATGTATTTACATAACACAAAACAACTCCGAAATTATAAGACTCTATTCAAGAAATACTCTTAGTTGAAAAAAAAAAACCGCGATTTCGATGTCATTTCCGATTCTAAAATGTGTCACAAAATTCAAGCTTTTTTATACACATAACAAAAATACTCTCTACACTAAAAATGTAAAAATTTGTTTTCTCTGCTTTACTACAAATGTGTCATTTGATCAAGGGCGGTAGTGTTGATATCTTCGTTATAAATTATATTGATAAAGCTCATTTAAGAAAATTAATTGAATTTAAGGTCCCCAGCCCTAATTGGAATATTGTACAATGGATGTACTAAATTTGAAAAAATTTTCGGCGGATTCAGCTACTTCCACACATGCAATAGCTCTGTTTGAAATTATAGTTACAAAGCTCTTAGAAGAAAATATGAAATTAGGGTCACTGGCCCAAACGGAATATTGTAAAATGTTTTTTTCTAATTTAGAAACATTTTCGGTAGTGCGCATTTCACTTGACCCAGTTTGATCACAATCGAATGAATGGTATAGAAATGCATACTATAATTATATAGATAATAGAAGTGTGGAAAACGAATTTAGGACCCCCCTCCACAAATAAAATATTGTAGAATTGTTGTATTACTTCAGAAACCTACTTAATATGTCACACACTCAATTTAATATCACTATTTTTATTTGATTAAAAAGCTATCCATTCATGCTTTAGCTCTGTTTGAAATTATAGTTGTATAGCTTAAAATTATAGTTGTATAGCTTATAAAGAAAAAACGAACATAGGACCCCTGGCTAAAAACGGAGTATTTTAAAATGGTTGTAATCATTTTAGAAACCTTTTCGGGCGGGCGCGCGCACAACATCTCTCTAAAATGTTATCGCATTGTAATAATGTAGAGGAGCGCATACGGAAATTATTTTTTATAAAGCTCCTAATGTAAGGAAAAAAACACGAATTTCTGGCGATTGCCAAAAATACGGAATATTTTAGTAGAGTTATAATGGCTTAGAAAAATGCTCTGGCTTATGGACAACATTTCACCTCAGTTTTATCGTAAGCGCTTGAATGATGTAGGAGCGCATGCGGTTTGAAATTATATTTATATAGCTTATTTTGTAAGAAACAAACATAGGGCCCCTGTCTCAACACTGAATATTTTAAAACGGTTGTAGTAATTTAAGAACCTTTGTGGGCGATAGAACAACATCTCACTAAATTTTTATCGCATTCTGAAAAATGGAATAGGAGCGCGTAGAAAATTTTTTTTTACAAAGCGCATATAAGTAAAAATAAAAATTTGGTTCAACGGCCCAAAACGAAATATTTTAAAAGTGTTGTAATGAATGGTTATGTTTATAGATAACAACTCGTCAAAAATTTGTCGCAATCGCGTGAATGTTGCAGGAGCGCATATGGTTTGAAATTATATTTATATATATCTCGTATAAGAAAAAAAACGTAAATAAGGCCGCTGGCTAAAATTGGAATATTTTGAAAAGTTTATAATAATTTAAAAACCTCTGCGGCTGTGCTTCCAACATGTCACCAACGTTTTAAGTTTTATTGCAATCGAATTAATGGCGTAGGAGCGCATATGAAAATTTTCTTTTACAAATCTCATATAAGAAAAAATACGATTTAAGGGCCAACGGCCGAAAACGGAATATTTTTAAAAGTGTTTAAATAACACAGTAAAATGAACTAATGCATGGACAACAACTCACTAAGTTTTGTAGCAATCGCAAGATTGGTGTAGGAGCGCATACGGTTTGAAAATATATTTATATAGCTCATATTAGGAAAAACGAATATGAGGCCCCTGGCTAAAAAATGAATAATTTAAAACAGTTGTAATAATTTAGAAACCTTTATGGACATACTTGAAACATATCATTAAAGTTTTAACGGAATCGGAAAAATGGCGTAGGAGCGCATATGAAAATTATTTTTTACAAAGCTCATTTTTGGAAAAATACGAATTAAGGGCCAACGGCCGAAAACGGAAAATTTTTAAAAGTGTTTAAATAATACACTAAAATGCATTTGCGCATGGACAACAACTCACTAAGTTTTGTAGCAATCGCATAATTGGTGTAGGAGCGCATACGGTTTCAAAATATATTTATATAGCTCATATTTGGAAAAACGAATATGAAGCCCCTGGCTCAAAACTGAATATTTTAAAACAATATTAATATTTTAGAATTTTTATGAACATGCTCGCAACATTTTACCAAAGTTTTATATGAATTGGATAAATGGTGTAGGAGCGCATGTGGAAAATATTTTTACAAATCTCGTATAAGAAAAAAAACGAATTAAGGGCCAACGGCTAGGAACGGAACACTTGATAAAGTTTTTAATGACTCAGTTAAATGGTCGGTTATGTGGAAAACAACTGTATAAAGTTTGTCGCAATCGCATGAATGTTGTAGGAGCGCATATGAGACATACAGACAGACATACATACAAACATTCATTTTTATATATATAGATATATATTTATATATATATATATATATATATATATATATATATATATTTATATATATATATACATATACATAAATGAAATTCGTTTTGAAGTATTCTAAAACTAATTCGAGAACAAAAGAGAACACATTTTTTATATGAGACATACAGACAGACATACATACAAACATTTATTTTTATATATATATATATATATTTATATATATATATATATATATATATATATATATATATATTTATATATATATATATACATATACATAAATGAAATTCGTTTTGAAGTATTCTAAAACTAATTCGAGAACAAAAGAGAACACATTTTTTTTTGTATGTAAGTGTCTCTTAACATTTGACCCATCGTGTGAACCGTGCAACCTCTATGAATGTTGTGGGCCTTGTTTATGTTTAGAGTTTTTAAAAGTGATGAGGATATGTTCTTTATTATCATCTTTCTATGAAGGGGGCGAACAAGGGGAAAGGAAGTTAAACGGAAAAAGTGCTCTAACTGTTTTACTTAAACTACATTACTAAAAATACTAAAGTTAAGCTTATTATATTTTCTGAATGCCAAGTACAGACACAAATGCTCACAGGTAGTGGGGCGGGGTGAAGGGGAGAAGCAAAAACAATTAAAGGGATGCTTCACATCATTGTGTTAAAAAGTGTTTTCCATTCTCAAGAAGCTTATAATAAAATTGAGAATATATTAGATTGATGTTACACTGAAAAGCCATTGTATTTCTCAGAGTGGTTAACTTCAGCAACGATTTCTTTGAAATATTGGAATATTTAAAGACATTTTAAAAACATATTTTGAAATGTTTTGCTAGTTACATCATCGTTTCAGTGACACAAAATAGTTCACATAAGTTGGCTTAACAAATCGATTGCTATCACCAAGTGTCCATGGGAATAATGCATTTATATTCGGATTTAGCTCCGTCAGGTGCAGCAGTAATACCGAGGTTACCGAGGCATGTTCCGCATGATGGAGCAGACAATGTTTATATGCGCGAACTTTGCGATGAAATAAGATGACACGAATTAAATGGAAATAAGGCAAGTAAGTCATCGCTAACAAAAGTACGGACAAGCCGGACGGCGAAAAGTACTGACAAATACCGACGCACAATTTAGTACAGACAAAGGGGTCGAAAATACAAACTGAACGTACTAAATACGGACGTATGGTAACGCAGGTCAATTAGCTTTCGTTTTTAAATTTCATTATTTTATTTGAGAGCATGTTTAATTAACAAATGAAAATTCAACACAAAAAATGCATAAATTAAAAATGTGCCATCATAAATAAGCACTCCACTTACTATTACTTACATGTTGAACGCAAATGAAAAAAACAACAACATATTTTACTTATAAAAAGTACAATTTCTTAATATTTCCAAATGTTGCAGTTAAAAACAAAAACAACTGTTAATATTTTTTTATGTGTTCCGATAACTTGTCACTTTAAAAATTTTATATGAATGGCATCACTATTTTAAAAAGACATCAGTTTTTTACAATATATATATATATATTCGTTAATGTGGGATTTTATCTAAGGGAAACCGTCGGCATATAAAGTGTACATTTCTCAATTTTCAGTAGCAATAAATTGTTTGTAGGCATTGAAAACTACGATACATTTTATCAGATCAATAACAAATTGCCATTTCCCAATACTTACAAATAATTTTAAACTAAACCCACAGAATTGACCGAGTGGTAATTTTTTTTTTTTTCTAAAATGTGTACCAAAACAGAAAAAAGGGAATTGACTTCTTAATCAAAATGCAAGTTCACAAAAATGTTTTTCTTAGCTATCTACTTGATTTTTATCGAAAATAATATAAAATAATATAAAATAATATAAACAAGAATGCATTTGGATGGGCCTTTTTTATTATCATAATATTAAAAAGAGAAAATCAGGTGAAAAGTTATTCATAATAAATATAAGCTAAGTATTTACAAAAAAAATAAAAGAGCATGTTGCCTGCCTACCATGGGCAGGTAGGGGCAAGTGGGCACTTGCCCCCCCCCCCTGGACTGTTTGGATACATTTTTACAGACAAAAATAGACAAACAAATTATTAAATAAAGAGAAAGTAACTAAGCTGATGTCCAGTCCGTTCTCCCACCATACAAATACGCTACAGTAAATTAACACTATATTAAAATATTACTAAAAATTGTTCCCCCCTCTCTGAAAAGTTAATCGATTTATTTTTGTCCAAGAAAGTTTTCTGCGGGCGCCCATGCTGCGTAAAATTTACAATTAAAACCAATCGAACTTTCATAGCTATGTTTTTCCGATGAAATATAAGTTGAAAACATATTGCACATTTTTTATAGTTAACTAGTTTTGTATAAAAATTGTGGATCCTTATGGATATGTACATGTATTTTAATGAAATGTCATAAAAGTCTTTAAACTCCTGAATTGCAAAAAATAAACCAATACACAGAGAGAAATATGAGAACAACAGAAAGTAAGACGCGAGCGGCCAGTACGACATTTATAAGCTAATACCATAACAAGATTAGCTTTAAATAAACGGATCATCTGAGATATGGAGCCTAGCATGAACACGGGTTGACGCTAATGGATCTGAGGCAAGAGGCTAAGATGGAACACCCGGGCTGATGATTCTAGCTTCACATCCCCGTGCAAGCTGCCACTAGGAAACCGCTTCGAACCAGCGACTTCGCAAACTTTTTGCACGGTGGCAATCCACTATAGTACTCCTCTTAAAGGGCGTCTGTTGCTTAAACGGGATTAGTTAGGGGAAGATATTTCCGTTCTGTCTTCTAGGAAGTCGATCTTGTGCACTGTGTGGATGCACTGTGTGGATTCACTGTGTTGGACCAAACGGGTTTCTTTTGGTTAGGGCGGTCTTCAGCTGAACCCGATCGAGTGGACTCGGGTGGGAGCTTTCCTGGCAAAGGGGCATTCTCGAACGTGCCGATTCGTGGCCCAATACTCGGGCTTACCGGGGGGGGGGGGTTCTTTAAGGAGGGCATAAAGAGCATTAGCATGACGACCTGATGATGCCATTTTCTAATGTGATTTATATATAAAGCCGAGCATATTTCTTTATTTTTTTATATGAATAGGGTTACAACGTTACAGGCAATATTTAACTTCCTTTTAAAAATTGTTTACACGGTTCTTATCCAAAAGATGACCATTTGTCAGATTCATAATTCGATATAATGTCAGACTCATAAACATCCCCAATGTTAAACTCATAACAATATCCAGTGTCAGACACATAACCAGAAATAGTGTTTAATTCATAACAATGTTATTTTGGGAAAGAAAAGTTAAATAATTCAAAGGAGATCATGTTTTTATAGTTTGAGTCTGAAAATTTAAAAAAAAAAAAATTCCCGTTTTCAATCCATCATTAAGTAATTACAAAAAGTGCTTTAAATCATCTAATAGCATAGTTTTATTTTTTTAAAAATGAACTTCATATCATTAAATACAATTTAGTGTCACGTGATAAATCCTGTTAGATCATACATTTTACTTAATGGCGTCATACATTATGCAAATTGTTTTAAATGCAGAGATTCTTTGAGGGCTCATTTTTTTTTTTTTTTCAAAAATTATTGATAAACTCACGTCCCTTCCACTACTTGATAGTTTGTGGTGTGGCACCAAACCGAGAGAACACCTGCATGTTCACCATTGTAATCTCCTTTCAGTAAGAAACTTCTCCCAATTTAAGAACAAGGAATAAAGAAAGGCGTTGTTTGGTTAGGCTTTATCAATACGTGTCTTAAATCATCTCATTGCCAATACTGTTTTAAAACATCTCATTGCCAATACTTGTTTTGAAACATCTCATTGCCAATACTTGTCTTGAAACATCTCATTGCCAATACTTGTCTTGAAACATCTGATTGCCAATACTTGTTTTGAAACATCTCATTGCCAATACGGTTTTAAAACATCTCATTGTCAATACTTGTCTTGAAACATCTCATTGCCAATACTTGTTTTGCGAACATCTCATTGCCAATACTTGTTTTGACAACATCTCATTGCCAATATTTGTTTTGACAACATCTCATTATCAAGGCTGTTCTTGACAACATCTCATTAACAATGCTGTTCTTGACAGCATCTCATTATCAATATTTGTCTCCACAACATGTCATTTTCTTTTTCTTTTTCTTTGTGAATGAAACTTGGTCAATAATTGCATTGTGTAACATCTCATATTCAAAGTGGTGTGATTGCTGAGGTCGTCCCTTCCACTTTTCGGTTGTGCATCTGCATTCAAAGATAAGAATTAAATACTACAGTCTATTTTTCTTCGCCTCCTTACCTTATTACTGACTGCCTTGCCTAACTTATCAAATGCTCGTTTTGCTTAATTTGTTATATTTATTTGTTTTTGTTGTATACGACATTCTTGCATAAGCTGTTGTATTTATTTATACTTTAGTTTTTTGTCCAACAAACTCTAAACCTAATGCACAGATTTGAATCAACGATTTTCCCTGACAAAGACTTGATGAGACATTTAATTCAAATAATTTAATGTGTCTACACTAAAAAATACAATCTGCGCTTGCCTTTAAAATGTCAATAGTCTGCTAATCCTTTGAGATTGTACATATATGATATATATATTTTTTTTTTAAACGTATGATTTTTTTTTTCGGCTGTGATAGTGTGAGTTTATCAATACTAAAAGAGGAACACAATTCACACGCTCTTGAAGAATCTCTGCATTCAAAAAAATATGTCTATATTATATGATGTCATTAAGTCAACTTTATAATTTAACTACATTTACCATGTGATACTAAATTGTATTCAATGATATGAAGTTATCTTTTGTTAAAACAATGTTATTAAATGATATTAATCATTATTTGTATGTACTCAGTGATCGGTTGAAAACGGGAAAACAATTTTTTTTTTCTGAGACTCAAACTATAAACGTTATCTCATTTGAATCATTTAACATTTCTTCCTCAAAATAAAACTTTTATGAATTAAAAACTATGTTTAAACACTGGGTATGATTATGAGTCTGACACTCGATGGTATTATGGATGTGACAAATTGTTATCTTTTGTATAATAACTATGTAAACAATTTTTAGAAGGAAGGTAACTGGTTGTACTATAAGAGAAATTAAAAAAAAAAAAATTGCTAGGGTTTATATATACATATTACTTTAGGAAATGGCATTAGCAGTCCTTTGAGCTAATGCTCGTTGTGCCCTCCGCAATGTACCCTTCCTAAGCCTCGAGTATCGTGCTGCGAAGCCGAACGTTGGAGAATGCCCCTTTTTGCCAGGACAAACTCTTCCCGAGTCCATTAGATCGGGTTCCACTGGAGGCTGCTCCAACCAAGAGACACCCTCTCATACACACATTGCACACGATCGACTTTCCTAGGAGACGGAAGGGTAAATATGCGTCATGATATCTTCCCCAACTTAACCCGTTGAAGCGACAGACGCCCTTTAAGAGGGGTTGTACAGTGGGTCGCCACCCCGCAAAGAGATTTCGAAGCAGCTTGGACGAAACTGTTTCCTAGTTGCTGCTTTCTCAGGGCTGCGAAGCTAGAATCATCAGCCCAATACCTCCATCTTAGCCTCTCGCCTCCGATCCATTAGCGTCAACTTGTAATCATGCTAAGCTTGATATATCAGATGATCCGTATATATAAAGCTAATCTTGTTTTAGTATTCACTTATAAATATCTTACTGTTGGCTTTCGTCTTCCTTCTCTTTTTCTCAATTTTTTTACTTGTTTTGGTTTATTTTGCAATTTTACAAGTTTAAAGACTACATGACACTTTATTAAAATACAATTACATACCGATTAGGATCTAAAATTTTAATAGTAATTAGTTCATTATCAAACATGTGCAATCTGTTTTCACATTATATTTCGAACAAGCATGACTTTTAAAGTAGGAGATGTTTTAATTATAAATGGTATGCAGGCAACATGTTTTTTTTTTTTTTTTTTTTTTTTTTTTTTTTTTTTTTTTTTTTTTTTTATTTTTTTTTTTTTTTTTTTTTTTTTTTTTTTTTTTTTTTTTTTTGTGTAAATACTTAGCTTATATTTATTATGAACAACTTCCCACCTGTTTTTTTTTTCTTTTTTAAAATCATAATAATTTTTTTTAAATGCCTATTCCTATATAATCATTATTTATATTAATTTATATTATTTTCGATTAAAATCCAGTAGAAAACTATTTTTGTGAATTAGCATTTCGAGTATCACGCCAAATCCTTTTTTTTTTTAGGATACACATTTAAGAAAAAAAACATTTTTACCACTTCATCAAATCTGTTGATTTGGTTTAAGATAATTTTAAGTATAGCGAAATTGCAATTTGTAATTATCTGATGAAATATATAGTATTTTTCAATAACAAATAACAATTTATTGCTGCAGAATATTGGGAATTGAATAATGTGTATGCATACGGTTCTCATTAGATTAAATCCTAAGTTAATAAACATTTAATTTCTTTTGTAAACAACTTATGTATTTTTTAAAAAATTAAGCCATTCATAGAAGATTTATAAAATGACAAGTTATCAAAACCCATACAAATATATAAACCTTTGTTATTAACATTTTTTTCTTTCTTTTTATCTCTGGCAAATTTGGAAATATTTATAAAATGTACTTTTTATAAGAAAATATGATGTTTTTTTCATTTGCGTGCAGTATGTAAAAAATAATAATTGCAGTGCATTTTTGTGATGGTACCCTTTTAAATTTTTGAATTTTTTTCGTGGAATTTTCATTTATTAATTTAACATGCTCTCTCCCAATATAACGTAAATTAAAAACAAAAGTCACTTTAACATCGTTACAAGACGGCCGTATTTAGTACGGGCAGTTTGTATTTTAGACCCCCTTGTCTGTACTAATTTTGTGCGTCCGTAATTGTTCTTACGTTTCAATCGTCGTCCGGCTGGTCCGTACTTTTCTAGCGACGACTTACTTGTCTTTTTTCCATTTAATATGTATCATCTTATTTCTCCGCAAAGTTCAGCGCAATAAACATTGTCTGCGCCATCATCCAAAACCAGTCCCGTTAACCAAGGTATTAATGACACAGAACTGAATATAACTATCGCCGAAGGTAAATACAATATTCCCATGGACAATTGTCAATCGCCATCGATTTGTTAAGCCTACGTATGTGAAAAACTTTGTATAACTCGTTAAGCTGGATGTAACTTGTAACAAATTA
The DNA here is from genome assembly GCA_964033795.1 of Lymnaea stagnalis. Classification (NCBI taxonomy): domain Eukaryota; kingdom Metazoa; phylum Mollusca; class Gastropoda; family Lymnaeidae; genus Lymnaea; species Lymnaea stagnalis. Next base: position 45,208 of record CAXITT010001355.1, on the reverse strand, counting down.
GAATAGATTGTTTTTTTTTAAATGGCTGCAAATATTGCTGAAGTTAGCCACACTTAGAGATATAATGATTGATAAGTGTAACACTTATCTAAAATATTCTCAATTTTATGATAAGTTTCTTTAGAGAGGAAATTAGTTAAATGCTATTCACGAATCTGTAAAATATTCCCAACAGTTAGTAACAAAATGATGTAAAGCATCCCTTTTGTTGTTTTTGCTTCGACCCTTCACCCCGGCCCTCTTTGTGTCAACATTTGTGTCTGTCCTTGGTATATAGAAAATATGGTCAGCGTAACTTTACCATTTTTAGAAAAATAGTTTCAGTAAATCAGTTTAAGAATTGTTCCGTTTATCTCCCCTTCCCCTTTTTTCCACCCTTCATAGAAAGATGACGATAAAGAAAATATTTGCATCACTTTTAAAAAGCACTAACATATACGAGGCCTACAGTATTCGTAGAGGTTGCACTGTTCACACGATGGGTCAAATGTTAAGAGACACCTATACTTTATTTAAAAACTATGTTCTCCTCTGTTGTTCTCTAAATAAATAAAGAAAAATGCAAAACTAAATTCACATCTATATGTATATTTGTATGTATGTATGCATGTATGTCCCGAATTCTTTTCTAAAAAATTAATGTGATTGCAATAAAATATTAGTGAGTTGTTGCCCAGAAGCCTTTGCATTTATCTCAGTCATTCAAAATTATTATAAAAAATAATTATTTTTTACAAAGTTCATATTAGAAGAAAAATTGAAATAAGAACCAACGGCAGAAAACGGAACATTTGATAAGAGTTGTAATGACTTAGTTAAATGACTGGTAATGGGGATAATAACACACCAAAGTTTTGTTGCAATCGCATGAATGGTGTAGGAGTTCATACGAGACATACAAAGATGGAATCACATATTCATTTTTTTAATAAATATAGATATATATGATATGATGTATATGATATGCTATGATATATTCTGTAAATATGGTGTAAATTTGTTCTGGTTTTAATCAAATTTATCCCCTTTTTATCTCTTTCCAACTCCACAAAAGCCCCCAGTTTGTAACTTACCTGATACCTTGTGCTTTACAAAAAACGTGCACACGTCCACACCTATATATTATTTTTTTACTGCTCAATCCAGTAGGCGCTTACCTCATATTGATTTCCATCATAAATCAATATAATTACTGGCAATGACACGTACAAGATATAAAGAATGGCATAATCGATTTGTTTTAAAACAACTAACGCTTTCAAAGATGATGGAAATAAATCAATAGACAATTGCAATTGTGAAGCTTTTTTTTCAGTTCGAAGATATTAGAGATGTCAAGTCTAACAAATTGACTGCAAGCCAAATACGTTCAATAGCATCATCTGAGTCAACAGTTCTTAAACTGTTGCTGATAATATCAACAAAAACATGACGTGGTGGATTTCTTTACCAATATAGACAAACATTCAAACTATGAATTAATGATTGTACATACTAACATGTCTTTCCTTAAAATTGCCACAGAACACATTATGATTATAATTTGTTCATGTTGAGCTAGTTTTCCTTAGTGACATTTCATATATTAGCTTGGTGGTATTAATAATAATAATAATTAAAAAGTTAATTTCAAAAACACGCTTCATCCCAAAAGGCTCGAAGCGCGGTACAAAGTCAACAAAAACAAATCTATAATTTACCACATTTAAATAAAACGCAACGCTACAAAAACTAATTATAAGCATACAATGGCAAAGTCTTTCTAGCCATTTTAATCCTAAGCAACACAGCCATTATGCATTAAATCGAAAATATGGTAGACAATCATCCCAGAAGGTGTTTGCGAAATAGATGTGTCTTTCAATCGGTTTTAAAAGATTCCAATGTCTGGTTTTTGAAGCGTGTTTTTTAAATAAATTTTACTATTATTATTATTATCCTACGTCTTGTAATTATGTTTCCAAATATCCTAAGTCACGTGATCATGATTGCATCTGCATTACGTCATGTGATTATTTTTTTCCAACTATAATACGTCATGTGATCATAAATCCAGCTACCCTAGGTCATGTGATCATGTTTACAAATACATAAAGTCATGTGATCTTGATAACATAACATTACAAAAATGAGTTAAGTTGCAAACAAGAAGATAACATCAAATAGGTGATTGTGATTGAAAACATAAGAAAACCAGAAAGATGTCAATTATAGTAAAGCAAGAAGATAACATGATAAAAACTATCAATACAATAATGTTTTTCATATAAATCCATTATAAGATGTTGTATTGAGCTATGTGAGGTGTCGCTTAAAATGTGATAAAACATGCAGGCAAGTAACGCACTCTATAAGTATCACAATTATGCAACCCAATTTCCCTCAACACGCGCTCGAACTGCACATTTATGATACGCTCCTGAAATATACTAATATTCTATTGTCCAACACGTTTGTATAATTCAGATTTAATACACCAACTCCGTGGAAGAAAAATCAAGACAGAGAAAAGTAAGACATGAACAATAGCGAAGTGTATTATGAGATGTGCATACATATAAAGTGTATTAATGAGGATTATATCAATAAGAATTGTAAACATTAAAAGTGTATTAATTAGAAATATATTAATAAGAAGTGTATTCATGATAATTTTATTCATTGATGCATATTAATGAGAAGTGACTAATTGAAAGTCTATTCATGCGAATTATATATAATTAGAAGCATATTGAATGAGAAGTGTATAGAATGAGAAGTATATTTAATGAGAAGTATAGTTAATGATCAGACTTTTATTTAATATTTAACATTTTTGTAAAAGTCAATACATTGTTATTGAAATATTTAAAGAAAATATAATGGCATGCATAACTGCTTTTAAGTAACATAATTGATAATTTTTTTAGAGTGTCATTATTTGGAAGAATAAAAAACAATAATTGCCCCTTAAATAAAAAGTTTTTGAACCACATTCCTGTGGAAAACATAATATTGATTTTCGCCAGCTAAATGTCAACAATACTCGCAAGGGATAAGTGGCATCAACGATGAGAAGTTTCATTTGTTACTAGCTTGACAACGGTAATCTACGCAAACATGGCAGATTCCAATAGCGTACCTGTATGTAATCAGACGCATTGCATGGTGCGATAAGATTGAAATACAAAAGAAAGCTTTGTTGATGTTAAAAAGAGATTTTTTTCTGGTCAAATTGATGTTTGAAAATTAATGTAAGTTGAACGTGAATGACTTGTATATGTTAATATACTTATAGTTCTTTAATACTTAACTTTTACTTTATTTTTTAAATATTTTTTTTCTATGTTTCTTGAATACCATGACCCCATGTTAACGTGTAATGATGGGACTCATATTGCTTAACATTCTATCTTTTTAACATTCTACTTTTCAAATTCTAAAATTCTAAATTTGAATGTATGTAACTTAATTGTATTTTAATTTACTGCATTTCTTCTGATAACATCACCAACTCCCCCATCATACCACAATCTCTCACTTGATAAAATACACAACTATACCACAAAAA
>CAXITT010001355.1:2477-35700 GCA_964033795.1 Lymnaea stagnalis | reverse complement strand
GGGGGGGGGGCAGGAGGTAGTGTCTGAATGAGAGTGGGCCGCATCAAGTTATCCACAAAAAAGCGATTACAATTGTTACAATCTGCTCAACCTTTATAAATAACAATAAAATCATTAAGGGTTCTCAAGAACTACTCACTGTTGCCAGAGACCTGGCATACAAAAATATGTAGAAATATTTTTTTTTAAAGTCAGAATTAGACTAGTCGGTGATATTCGACTGAAACCGTCGCGGAGAGTCACGTTATAGATATGAGAATGGGGGAAACGGGCCGGCGCATTTACACTTAACTTTTCTGCGGGCCGCAAAATATAGACTTGCGGGTCACATATGGCTCGCGGGCCGCGAGTTTGAGACCCCTATATTAGATGTTTATTTATTAATATTTACGATTATCTAATTTTTGTTATAAAAGAATGTAAATATTTATACTTTCCCACATCATTTTCGATGTATGCAGAATGTATGCGGGAACGAATTTCAAAATATCTTAATATTTCATTTTCGGTTTCGGCTTCGGTTTCGGCCGAAATTGGTTTCGGCCGAAAGTCATTTTTAAAATTTCGGCCTTTTTTCGGTTTCGGCCGTAAGTCATTTTAAACTTTCGGCCTATTTTCGGCTTCGGCCGAAATCAGAAAATCACTTTCGGTCGGTCTCTAGTTTCAAAGAACTAAACCTGATGACAGACTATGGCCAAGTTGCCTCTAGTGCCTATTAGCTGGACATGGCCACTGAAAGGACCATTACAAGTAAACCATCTATACATTGAATATTCTAGCGTTTGTTTCCAACGAAATGAAACGGACTTCACAAAGCAAAGGGAGACAAAGCGTTGTGGTTTAACCAGAAGAGCTATTTCTATAACAGAAAACCGTGTGAATATAAAATCTGTATGCATGTACAACGGCTTAAGTCTGATTGTGTCAATACAAGAGATTGTTTGTTTGAATCTCTTTCCTACATTTTTTTTTGGATTGCAAATCTTTAGAAAGTACATGACGGTGATTTTCAATGTGTAAATAAAAATTTAGTATATGAAAGATGAATGAACATTTAAATATAAGCGAATGGTGATATGTTTGCTTACCTTTTACATTTGGTCCTTATGATCTAGGATTATATGTTGACATAGAGATTAATATTTTTTTAATATTGAAAGAAGAATGTGTTTTTAATATGTTTTTTTTTTTAACTATTCGTGTTTTTCTCCTGACGTATCGTGCTTAGCGGGAAATTTTACCAACGGATCAACCTCAGCTCAAGGTCAGTTACATGGTCAGTTACATAGTATCTTACATTGTCTGTAACATTGTCTGTTTTATGGTAAGTAACATGTTAAGTGATATGATGAGTTTTATGCTCAATTACATGGTTTTGGGATATAAATGAATTTTAAAAATTCAAAAAAAAAATATTTTAAAAGAATTGATTAAAATGTATTTTGTTAAGTTGATTTTTAGTAAATAATCTTGCGAGACACAAAAAAATATTCTCCCCGACACCTATAATGTGAATGTACCCAATAAGATGTCATTGCACCTTCTGAAAGACTATCATTGTGAAGTGAGTTTTTTTTCTACATTAAGTTATATCTAAACCAGAACATTTCCTACAAGGGTTATTTCTACATGTGGCTAATGTTATGTCAGGTAGATTGAACTCCAGGTCATTTCTATAGCATGTCTATTCTAAAACAATTCATTTATCAAATCTTGTATGTGTATCTGGTAGGTCTAAGATGGCAGGATGGTCTTAGCTGGACTCGCGCCAGGATATCTCATTGTTCGTGACGTCTCTAATACATTTCGCAATTTTCTTTATTGTTTTTAAAACAATTAGACCACAATCAAATATGAACTATATAACTCTCATCTTGAGCTTTCTTCTAGTGAAAAGACTCACGGCCCGTAAAATCAACACAGTAACCTACCACGTCTACCAGGACCTTCAGCTCAATGATTGCCATGTCGTGAATCTCAACCAGGCCAAGAAGTCCAGCCTCGCATGCGCAATGTTCTGCTCGACTGATTTAAACTGCGCAGCTTTTAAATTTCTTGATGTCTCGTCAGACTGCATGACGTGTCGGAGAAATGAGCTGACTGGACTTAGTTTCATGACTGGAGAGTTCACCTCGTTGCCCCGTGTTATGAGACAGAGGAACTGGCCGTTTGTGAGTAGTCAGTATACGAACAGATCTGTTGCAGTGCCTGGGGGTATGAAGGCGGGAATGGTGGTAAGTAAAGGAATTGGTTTAACTATATGCAGAGATTTCAATTACAAAGTATCAAGTAAATTAAAGCAAATGTGTTTTAATGCATGGATAAGGATTTACATGATTTTGCAAGTCGTAAATAATGTCTTCCTTGCCGCCGCAAAGAAAAAGAAATATTTTGAAAATTAAATTAATGATTTACGACAACAACAAAAAAAGTTTGGAGCTAATCAGATACAATTCAAGTCAAATACATCGATATTTTTTACATTTCCATGCATTATGCTTAGGTTGTATTTTATTATTACGGATTCATCAATAAAATTATAAAAATATCCTTATTATATTTTTTAAAAATTTGTTTTTAAGTCAGATTATCTGCTCTTTAAATTAAAATGAGAGTTGTCCAGCACACATTTTTTTTTTAAAATGGCTTTTAATGACGCAAGCTTAAATTAAGGATTAAGATTGCATTCATTTAGCCACTTTAGTTAATATATCATCCCTTAGACTTCTGTCCGTCTACATGATTTTTTTACTCTCTCTAGATTAGGTTATAAGTGTTTCAAAATGATTTTAATTAAACCGACACAAAAATGTATTTTATTATAACAAAGTACACCCACCGACAGGTTCACATCACAGGTTTGGTGTTGACCAGCGAAGATTTCTACATCACATTCGAGCAAGCAGACGAGCTGAGAGATGTTAATTTTCTCTTCCGGGTCCGGAAAGACTTCGACACGAACAACCCCATCCTCGTCTTTGGCTACTACACCAACAACAACTGGGGGCCGGAGACACGGCCCGTAGTGACACCCTACCCGTTCAAGGCCAACACTAACACGAGTCTTCACTTCCTTGTCAGGGAGGAAATGGTTGTCTTGTACATCGACAACATCTTGTGTTGTAATTACAAGCACGTGCCGGGTATGTTGTACACTAAGGTCAAATACATACGGGTTATTGGGGGAATACAAGTGTATGAAATCAGTTCATAGAATGTCTGGGAACAATTCCAACGGATGAGGTATTTAGACAGGTGTTTTAAAAAAAGTTTTTTTATGGCAATGCTGATAATTATTTATTGCATTTGGTTTTATGCTAATAATATAAAAATAATAAAACATGAATTTTGGCTACAGGGCAATGTTATGGAACATTTGTAACTTTAAATCTTATAGTGCAGAATAAAACATAGACGATTTTTTAACGATATATCTGTTACTCTGATGAATTCAGTGTAGCACTATTATCCCGACATTAACGCTTATCACATATACTGTGACTGAAGAAATGAAGAAATCTTATTAAAAAAGGAATAAAGAAAGTTGAATTACTTCATTGTAAGCTGTGACTTTGTGAATAAGTTTTAACAATGTATCTATTGGCTAAAGTTAACTTGATATAAGTGATTCTTTAATAATTTAAAGTGCATAGACATTTAATATAATTATTTTAACTAACGACACAAGTTATTGATTATTTGGTTGTGAACTTAACAAAATGTTTAGAAATATTGTAAATGCGTTATGAATTAATGTTTGTTTTCTTTTTATTGGTGTGACCTTTCTTTTGAGTAATATTTAGCAGCAAAATATTTCATCTCTCTTAGTATATCAGTCTAGCACTAGACAATCTAATTTTAAACCAACCTTAGTAGTAGATATTTAAATTTAGACGTCAAGTACCATATGGAAGTGCAAAATAGCCATACTGAGAAACCCCGAATAACAGCCACAGTATTAGATGCCCAAATAAAGACATCTCGTATGACAGCAGTAGTACTAGATGCAAACGTTGAGACACCATTTTGCACAGCAGTAGTACTAGAGGACTCATTTGAGAAACCACCTATGAAAGCCTTAGTACTAGGTGTCCGAAGTGAGACATCCAGTAGACAGCCGTAGTACTGAGACACCATGTATGATATATGTAGTACTAGTAGTCTAAATTGAGACATCTAGAATGACAGTCGTAATAAAAGTAGTCTACACTGAGACATCACTTATGACAGCACTAGTACTAGTAGTCAAAAATGAAATATATACATTTCGCAAACACCTTCTGGGATGATTGTCTACCTTAATTTCCAGTTAATGCATAATGGCTGTGTTGCTTAAGGTTGAAATGGCTTGAAAGGCTTTGACATTGTATGCTTATAATTAGTTTGTGTAGTGTTGCGTTTGTTTTAAATGTGCTAAATTATAGATTTGTTTTTTGTTGACTTTGTACCGCGCTTCGAGCCTTTGGGGATGAAGCGTGTTGTTGAAATGAATTTTATTATTATTTATTATTATTATTTGCGATGATCAATAGAGTCTTGATATATTTGGAAGTCAGGCTGAAAAATTGCATTGTAATTGTAGACATATTAAATAAACTGTTTTCAATGTCTTATCAAGTCTTTGTCTTGGTGCACCTATGACTCAAATTTGTGAAGTTTGTTCAGGGTCTGTCGACTATAAAACTAAACTATAAATGCATACACTAGTTTTTGCGAGGATGTCGTATTAAAGCCACCAAAAATTATGTAAGTATGTACACAAATTCATTAAAAAGTGGATATATTGGACAAGACCATGGGTAATAGAGATGGCAGTAATATTTAACTGCTCAATTTGAATGCAGGTGCACAAACAAAAAGAGAAATTCAGAACACAAAATTCTCACCAATTTATCTTTGAAGTGTCAAAAAGCCATTACTGAACACGCGATAATACCAAACACAATTATTGACCAGAATGTAGTACTGAAAAGAAAACCTTGAAAATTATAAGTTATCAAGTCAAGTATTTAAAGACTAGCTTTCGTAATCTGCAACACAAAGTTGGACCAAAAGTGTAAAATTCCCACTCACTAAATGTACCTTGCAAAATTAACCTTCAAATAAGGCACTTTATGATATTTTGCAAGATCTTTGAACATAAGATGTGATTTAATGCGTATAGTCGTGTTAAAACATTTGATGAAAGGAACAGATACCTCTTGGATACCCCACTTGTGTAAACGTCTCTGGTTGAGCTCTTTCAAATTACCTGTGCACCTAGGGTTACCAAATGTCCGTATTTGGTATGGACAGTTTGTATTTTTAGTCACTTCATCCGTACTAATTTATAACTTCGTATTTTGACGTACTTCCCTCTCATCGCCCGTCTAGTCTACACTTTTGGCAGTGACGACTTGCTTGTCTTATTTCAATTTGTCTTATCTTATTTCTTCGCAAAGGTAGCGCAGTGAATAGTTTCAGCTCTACCTGACAGTCCAAAAATAGCATATTTATATCTCGATGGCTGTTAAAATATCACATACTATTTAAAAGGAATTATTGTGATAATGGTACCATTTGAAGACCTCAAGGGAAAAAAGGCAGAGTCCATTTTTAATTTTTTTGAGTTATCAGCCCTGACTTATGGCCAGTTAAAAATAGAAGGTGCTGAATTAAGTTTAAAGGAGAAAAAATGGCCAAGTCCATAAGAGAAATGGAAACGAAAAATCCGTTTACAATGGACAAGGGAGCATAGTCCAATTTTACAATGGAAAAGGGGGCTAAGTCCCTAATATCACGTGATTTAAAGGTCCAATGAGAGATAGCTATAGTGTAAACAAAATTTAAAGCAGTCCGACAAACCGAGGAAAAAGTTAACTGACAGACGTGATTTTTTAAAATTTCCTACCACAAGAACACAAAACAAATTAACATACGCACGATAAATTGGACTAAAAACATTAAAATAATAAAATGTGTATTTTTAAATCAGATTTTACCCTTGTTTTGTTAAATTCAGTTAATTAATGTGTGTGTTTGTCTCGTCTCTATCGCTGTCGCTCTAGTCTCTAGTGACTAGAGTCTAGTCTATCACTGTTTGTTGCATGTCTGTGTCTCTCCCTGTCAGCCTATCTCAGTTAGTTTGTATGTCTCTCTCCCGGTCACTCTAACTCTGTGTCTAACTCCCCATGAACTCTCTATCTTCGAGTGTCTGTCTTGCTATCTCAGTCTGTTACTCTTTACTGACTTTACTCTTAAGTTCATACAGTTACAGCTACTGCTAGAGGAAAAAAAAACAACTAAAATTGGGCCAAAATTGTAAGAAGCACATCAGAAACTTAGAAAGTATGATTTGAAATCTGATTTTCGGGTTAAATTCTTTATAATATATTTCTTAATGATAGTTTTAGGGATGATCATATTCTTATATTTATAGTGTCAACAAAAATGATTTGCCTAAGGCAGGGGTCATTCGTAAATTACGTCACGCTAAAAATGACCTTTTAAGACACCCCCTTCCCCTGTTACGAAATGCAGCGGTTCTAAACCTGTTGGTCGCGACCCCTTTATGGGTCAAATGACTCTTTTAAAGGGGTCATCTAAGACAATAAGCAAATATATATCCTCTACAGTTATGAAGTACCGACGAAAATAATTTAATGGTTGGGGTCGCCACAACATGAGAAACTGCATTAAAGGTCGTGGCATTACGAAGGTTGAGAACCACTGCCATAATGATTTAGATGTAGTATTATTAGAAAACTGAGTTTCATTGAACTTATATTATAATACCTGAGGCAATTTTGACATCAAATTAATGTTTTAAAAATTAATTAAATAATGATTTTTTTTTCAGAATTACAAACTTTTAGAGGTAAAAAAAAAAAAGACTCACAATTTTTTACCCCCCCCCTTTCCCCGCCTGTCACAAAGTGTCGCATAGTCTCGACCCACCCCCTCTGAGCGTAACGTAATTTGCCAGTGACCCCTTAATGTGCATATTTACTTATAAAATTGTTTTAAATATATATTTATCAATGATCAAACCTTGATAAATTACTACAAGTGAAAAAACGGCAGAGTCCATTTTGACCTCACTCTCTGCTATAATGAAATAAATCATGTTACATTCAAGTTTGAACTACTTTATATTATAATAACTCAGGGAAATGGACAATCTTGTGAAATGCATTTTAAAAATTACATTTTGTTTACACATTTTTAATGTGCATGGTTTTGAACTCTAAAAATGGAATATCTCAAAACAACAAAAATGTGACCCTGCCATTTTTTCCCTTGTGGTCTTTATATCTAAAAGACATTATCGATATGATTAAAACGGTATAATTTTAAAGATTATTTGAAATGTTATTTTACGTATTAAAATGTATTAAAGTAAAACGATCGATGTCCCACAACTCACTTGGTAAATTTGCAGCATTATATGAGCTAAAGTAAAGATTGCAAAGTAAAGAGTCTATAATAGAATATTTGAAAAAACACACTTTCACAAATATCTACTAAAAAGTATACAAAAACAATAGTTCTTACAAATGCATTGCATTGTTGTTGCATGTTTCTATCTTATAGATTTTTGAAATTTATTTTACATATTTGAAAACAATAGAGGGGCTTCAATTCCAATAAATTTGGTTTCAGGGGAAATAATTATGAACGCATTTAATATTCATTTATATCTACATTTAGATATTTTTGTGGGGGAATTTATTTTTAATTTGTAAATCAAATGTCTTACAAATAAAATATAACTTAAAAGGTTTCTTTACAATTTATCTAAAAGAAAGATTTATTGTTATTTCCTAGTCAGATGCAGATTTTGAAAAAAACTTTGAGATAGTTTTTATATAACAAATTTATATTTTATTTACAAGCTAACTAAAGGATGATACATAAAATCCATAAGTTAACGCCTGGTAGTGTTCCCGATTTCGATCCCCTTTTTATGTAGGGATGCAATAAATTAAAGATATGAAAAATGTCTGAAATATTTATTTGTTTGCAAATAAAATCCAAAATACTGTCTTTGATATTAGATAATTTTACAAGATTTCTGAAATTGGATGGTGAATGAAAAACTCTAAATAGTTCCTTCAGGTTTTTGTTATACCTTAGACTACTATATTCAATGACAACGGCATTTTTTTTTTTATTTAAAAACCACAAGGCAAGCTTTTGCGTGCTTTACCATTCAAACAAACTTAATACATCTTAAAGAGAATGTTTCCATCTAAGGTTAACGATTGACATACTTTTTATCAGCTCTAAATTAACATTCGGTCAAAACTATTGATGAACTCTAAATATATTTTTTCATGTCAAATTACAATAATAGTTTGAATGTAGGTATGTACAAAAATTTAAGAATATTTTGGGAAATTAGGGTTATATTTTAAATGGAGCCATAGGCGCCTGCAGTATTGGTCAAGGTAGGTCATATGACCCCCTGGAAAATTATAAATGTATACTAAAAAATAAATTACTCTTTGCACTGTATACCATGACAACAAAACAGCTTTAAAAAAATAAATATTATTTCATATTATATCTTTCAAATGACCAGTGATGAGAAGGGAAACGATGGGTGTAGGTACCGGAAACAAGTACAATAGATGATGGAGTAGTTAATCTGACATTGGCAGCGTTTTTTGTAGTACAAGGAAGACAGCTTTGGAGGCAGGCAGACACCAAGTAGAAAGTAAGGAAGAAATGATAGCTTGAGAGGCAGGCAGAAACCAAGTAAAAAGTGAGTAAGACATGACATTTTTAGAGGCAGGCAGACACCAAGAGAATAGTGAGGAAGACATGGTTGTCTGGGAGGCAGGCAAACACCAAGTGAACAGTGAGGAAGACATGATAGCTTGAGAGGCAGGCAGACACAAAGAAAAAAGTGAGAAAGACATGATATTTTGAGAGGCAGGCAGACACCAAGTGAACAGTGTGGGGACGGGTATCAGGGATGAGTTCAAGTAATGGGTTGGCTGGTCAAAGTGGAATGTTCACGAAGACTATGGTTAGTGTTAGATTATTTATTAGTGATAGACAAAAACCTCAACGGCATAGATGCCAATACGTGGGTAGAGACATGGAATAGGAGTCGGGTTGTGTGTGATGTACATCGTGGAGAGAAGGTTGTCTGTAATGATGTAGCATTTGAATGACCTTTTTAAGGGTATTTTGTAATGATTATAGTCAAATGACTGGAAATATGAGGGGATATTATTGGAGACAGTTGTTATAGAGCTAGATATTTCTTGACAGGCATTCTGATGAGATGGACGCAGTACTGCTAGTCGCAGTCAAAGACAAACCATGTGGTATAAGCATTTAATACTCCAAGTCAAATTACATTGGTTGACAAGGAGAGACCGGCACGTAAGCAGAGCAAACATGAAGTGCAATGTGGGCTAAGAAGTCTTTAATTTTATTTTGAAATTTCGAAATTATCAACGTGTAACAACACTAAAGAAAACATGTATGGCATCACAGACTTAAGGCTTTTTTCCACAAACATAATTACACAAACATTACATTGGAACAAAAATTTAGATTTAAAAAACAAAACATAATTTAAAACATAAGTTAAGAAAGTATAATGACAAAAGAATACATTCAAATCATTTGTTTATCACTTCAATTCATTTAAACATGATGCTAAAAAATTAATAATAGAAACAAATGTTTAATTTAGTACACACCATTATAATGTACAAATTTTTTTCAGTTAAAAAAAAAAACAAACAAAAAAAAAACACTGAAGTTTTGGGGAATTTTTAATTTATTCTATACTTTTAAGTTCAATTTTTGAAAAGTGAGTTTAAAAAAAAATAAATTAAAATTTCGCTTTTGCGTCAAGAATTATAATAGGCAGTGATTTGATAATAGAAAACATTGAGCAAACTATCTGCTATCTAGATACTAAATGAAGTAAATGTATAATAGTCAAACCCACAGCCAAGCAGTAATAATAATGTATAGATGTCGTTGTCTCAACTTAGTGTAAAAAAATTGCTGCGCTGCTCACACGGAAAAAACATACCTGACATTTAGTTCCTACAGTATTGATTGAAATGATTGGGATTCCTACCACCTGTACAAGTTGAACATTTTAAACAAATGGAACATTTTACATTATGAAGAAAAGGAAAAAAATTATCATATAACAATCTAAAAGCTACTTCTGTTGGCATAGCCATTAAAGATATGATTTTAGCAGCAATAAAAGTTTTATAATGTAAAAAATCATAAACTTCAGAAGATGAGGAAAAACATGCAGTCATGTAAACATAATATTTTATGTTAATATAGAATATGGACAAGGTGTTGAACTTATACATGATAGACCATCAAATTCCGCTAAACATTTTCTTCAAACACTGTAATTGTCAACACCAGACAGAGAAGTGACGTCATCTTAAGTCTGGACGTAACATTCATTGGGGTAATGGAAAATAATGTACCAGACTAACTTTTGTGTCTATCACTCTGTTGATTACTTCTTAGTCTTCACTAACTTTTGTGTCTATCAATCTGTTGATTACGTCTTAGTCTTCACTAACATCAGCTTCATCCTAATTACATGAATGAACGACTCAAACACTTTAGGAAACATTAAAACCTCAGAATCGATCTTTTTCAAGTAGAATGGAATCCCATTATCTGTTGAAAGATTTGAAAGAACGTATAAAATGAGTTATTTGAATCCATCTTTTGTTATGTAAACTTTGTTGATGGGAAGTTGACGCTAGGCGGCCACCATTGTGTTGCAGATTTTAACAGCAAGTTTTCAATATCTGTCCATTCAACGACTCATTATCAAATATTGTCTTGATAAGATCTCAATGTATTTTTTTTTCTTTTCAGTAACATCGCCTGTTCCATATTTGTATTTGTAACATCTCTCGGTCAGTAAGGCATTTTTAGAACAAGAAAGCCATACCTTGTCCCCAACATAAAAACAACTGCACAAACATACTTGGTCTATACATAAGAACAACTACACAGTTATACTTGGTCTACACTTCAGAACAAAAACACCTCGACACATTTTTTACACAGTATTAAATTTAATCTAGAATGTTCCAAAAAGAACTAAATAGTTCTACGGGATATAAAATGGGATATAAAGTTTATTGTAACGCTAACTAAAAAAAAGCTGTAAATTGATCCGACTAGTAGCGCGATCCCATCGTCGAGCGGGATCGGGATTTCATCAGAGAAGAGAATCCCACCTATTAAGGGATCCTAACGGTATCGGTTTCCTAACGGGATCGGTATCCTAACGGGATCGGGAATCCTATCAGAAAACTCAAACCTACCAGGATTGGGAGGCCGCCGGGATCGAGGTCCCAATGCAATCGAGATATTACCAGGTACGCAATACCAGAATAAGGGATCAAGAGGGATAAGAATCCCACCAAGAAACGGGATCAGGACACTAACGGAATCTTGATCCCATCGGGAGAACACACCCACCGGTATGGGAATCGAACTTGAATCGGGATCCAACTGAGATCATAGATCCCACAGGTATCGTGTAACCATTGGTTTTGGAATACGGACATGATAGGGATTTCAACGAGATCTGAATCCTATCTTGAAACTTAACAGGATCGGGATACCGTGGGAATTGGTATACCACTGGAATCGGGATCCCACTGGGTTTGATATCCCCTCATGATCGGGATATTGGTGGGATATGAATATTAACGTGATCGGGTTCAACCTATCGTGATCCCAAATGGATAGGTGTCCCATCGGCATACGGATACAACTGGAATCAGGATCAAAATGGGGTCGGGAACCTTACGGGTACCGTTATACCATTGGAAAATTGGATCCCATCAGGTAATGGGATCCGATGGGTATCTCTCTGTAATGGGAATCTTATTGAGGGTTTAACGATTTACAAAGGATCTAATAAATGTGTTTTCAAGGAGACAAAGTAATTTTTTTTAGATTGTTCGTGTTTTGTTTTTATGTCATGCTTAATTTTAATGTTTAATAAAAATCTGTAAAAGTTTTGCATTACTGTTGTATGTTTCTACATTAATTTTAAAAAAGAGATATCAATAAAAAAAATTAAAAAACCAAGAAAGATTTATGGAAGTAATAATATACTTTTTCTAAGGAATAAAAACATCTCATCGCTTTTTTTTTTTTTAGTTGACTGTTATGACAAATAAAATTTAAAAATTTGTTATGATAATATTATTTAAACATACACATTATTTATGATATTTTAAGTATAGATTACATTTTATTCAACATGATGAACCAATGTTTCGTTACAGTAAGTGGTCTATAGATTAAAACTTACAGGGTTGTTTCTTAGTTTTAGGGATGCAAACCTACATCCTTTTTACTAGCCACGATGACACCCAAGCCGCCATCTCTTCACCCTTCTTCCCCCCTAATCCAACTCATCTTCTTCATGCGTCCTTTGTGTAGAAATGAGGTACTAAAAATCATTTGTATTTTGTCCGTGGATTCAGAGATCGATGTCAAGTGGGCTGCAATTGAAGATAAGACAAAATAATCCACATACATTTTTAGAGTACATTTTTATATAGCGCTTACCATAAAGCTCTAAGCGCTTTACAATTATTAAAAACATGTAAACTAAGTAAAATAAAAATGAGACACTAGGACAGCAACTACCATACTATAGAAACAACGAAAATGGCTATAAAATGAGGACACTTTTTGGCCCGTACTTCAGGATCAACCCGAAACAGAAAATGAGGCAGGGCAAGGAGGGTGCATCACAGGTCATAGGCGGACCTAAACAGATGAGTTTTAAGGGACTTTTTGATTAAGAATTTTTGTAGCAAATTTGATTTTCCCTTGTGCACGCCAAATATATTTTATGCTTTTTAAAACAATTACTTTGCAATAAGTCCACAAAATTGTTATTTACATTTCCTTTTTTTATGTACATTTTATTTAATTAAAAACTTTAATTTTCATCTTTAAGAACAGTTAATATAACATGAAATATACTTGATCTGTGTTAAGTGTGTGATAACCTGATGTTTACAAGTGGACTATTATGTGTTTAATGAAGCTGTAGTCCACTTGACTTCGATCCCTGCATCTAGTGAAACAATACAAATAACAGTCAGTATGATGCAATCGATATTTTCAGAAATTCTTTACCAAAATATTATTTCAAATGTATAGATTAACTGGATAATTCTCGATTTTCATGCTTTATTCTATAAATCTACCCTTACCCCCTCATTTCTGTTCTCCCATCGATCTCCTTGCCCTTCAGGTCCCATCTCTTACGACATTCACCAAAAAGGACAACAGCTCAAACTCCCCTACCTTTTATTAATTGCTTAAAAGCACGACGACGTAGCTAGGGTTGCTGACACCCATGTGGTCAACTCATGGCATCCTTTTCCCTCCCCCTTTCCGACTTCTATGATGGATTTCTTTTTGTTAAAATAATTACTAGTATAACAATTCAAAGAAAAAAAAAACTAACTAATTAAAGGTCAAGAGGTAAATGCATTAAAAAACTGTAACAAGGTTATGTTATTTTTATATTAATAGTGCATTAACTTAACTTAAATTTTGCTTTCCTGTTCTTCAAAACTGCAAACAACTCAATAACTTTATCAAAATCAATATCATATACCCTCATCCATTTTAATTGATAGCCCTGCCAGATCAAAAAGCTTTGACTGCCCCATGGTGTGTCGTAAATAGTTTTTGATAAGTCTTCATTTTGAAAAGCTCAGCTCACATGAATCTGCAGACACACAGATCGTAAGAAACATATGAAGGCTTGGACAAAGTATTGGAAGAGATTCTAAAAAGTCTCATTCAGCTATACATAAATTTAAAAGATCCGGGCCTGTTCGAAACCAGTTGTCCCATTCAACTATGAAATTCAAAACATCAAATGCTATCCAAGTGACTTTCTCAAGTAGATAAACGCGTAAGCAATGACATCATCTAAAAGACCTTATGCCGAAGGTCAATCGTGCTCAAATCTGGAGACGCGATCAGAGGCGCAGTGAGGGTGTTTGGAGTACGTTGACAAGATTCGCGCCCGGGGAAAAAATCCATTTTAAAGCACGCCTTCTTCTTTTTTTCAATTCTAAACCCATTACTTTCATCAATAAAATAATATCAATGCACATTTTGGCACCCCGAACTAGCTGGTGCCCGGTGACATCTGTTCCCCCTGCCCACCCCTCGCTACGCCCCTGGACGCGATGCTAGTAGGGAGGGGAGTCTGGTAAAATATTAATGTTTGAGAATTTCTGGGTCTCAATATATTTGGTTTCAATGTCCTTCTTTACTTTGCTATGTTTAGGCATCTTTGTCAGTGAAGAGTAGTTTTGTAGTAACTCTATTTACCTTGGACTTTGCATGAAGGTGTGCGATAGTGAACAGTCTACCATCAGAAAGTGTAAGGATGGTACAGTCCGTCTACACCGAAAGAAGGGAAATTAAAGAAGAATCAAGAGGAAAATGGAAAAGACCATTGTGAAATTTGTATATAAAGTATCTCATTTTGCAGATATCTGGAATTTTTTTAAAATCTTTCCCTTAAATAATGAAAATAACTATTTTTTGAGGGGGGGGGGCGTTAAAGATGGGGCAACAAAATTTAAGAGAAGTGTGTCATGGGCCTTAATTATCAGTTCAAAGATTCAGATAGGAAGTTTAATTGGTAGCAGGTCAAATAGCCGTCCAAAGATGGTGCCAGCCAACCACGAACAAGAGCGAATGTAATATAACAAATAAAAAACATATTAAAGTACCATAAAGTGTAATGACATATATCAGACACATACAAAGTCTTTTAAAAATTACAACTTAAATGAATGTGCATCACAATTATTCAATGAACAATAAAATAAAGTCATTTTTATAGCTGAATGTTAGGTATTTGACTGGATGGGCTATGATATACATCCTACACACTATTCAATTACGTTATATCCCTTAAGTTAGGGATCGAATTCCAGTGCATACCAGCTTTAACATAAGCTTTTTAATTCCCGTTGCAATGTGATAACAACGACAATAATCTACATTATTTATACTTATGTTAAAAAATTAAAGTAATTGGTTTAGCCAATATAAAACGCAAGATGATAATTAAATAGCTATAGAATATTTTATTACAGGATATGCTATTTTTTTATTGTATATTTAAAAAAAAAAAATATTTATAACAAAATTGTATACAAATGTCGAAATAAATCCTAAGTTATATAAAAAAGAGAAAACAAAAGAGATTGTTTCCCATGATTTATTATGTTGTTTTATTTTTTAATCTTTTATGTTTATTATTATTTTTAAAACTCTTTCCCAAATATTAATATTCTTACACTTAATTTATTTAATTTGTATTTGTCAGCTGTGTGGGATTTGAGAACAGTGATTACATAATGCAAATGTTTCGTTTTAAAAATTCACTTAGTTTTACGAACACAGTTTTAAAGACATTAAGTATAACAATGGTATACTGAATTAATTACAAATGTTGCCAGCGTAAAAATGTTTTGTTAATAAGGAAACAGATTTTTAAATACTTAGCTAACCATTACTTCTAAGATTTTAATTTGTAGCACAATGAGTGAGATTTACTCAGATTATTTAATTGTTACATTATATGAAATATTAAAAGCAGTCTAATCTTAAAGTATCCTTGTAAAAATCACGATAGCTTCCATATGAGTACACGTAATATACAAGTAAATTATCATCAATTAAAGAGATTAATTTGGTTATACTATGTGTTACTGATCAAAAGTAATAAAATATTTTAGCGGATAATAAAAAAGAATTGGAATTTAACACCAGTGGTGGAACTAGAGTCTGTGTCATCCGGTGTGGAAACTCATCTGTTTAGGTCCGCCTATGACCTGTGATGCACCCTCCTTGCCCTACCTAATTTTCTGTTTCGGTTTAATCCTGAAGTGTCAAAGTGTCCTCTTTTTATAGCCATTTTCATTGTTTCTATAGAATGGTAGTTACTATCCTAGTGTCTCATTTGTATTTACTTAGTTTACATGTTTTAATAACTGTAAAGCGCTTGGAGCTTTATGATAAGCGCTATATAAAAATGCCTAAATAAATAAATAAATAAATAAATATAGTGTCGTAAACTTGAGGTGTCACCCGGTGTGGTAACACATGTATTCATCTGGTGTGGTAAATCATGGTGTCATCCGGTGTGGTAAAACGTGGTGTCAATCGGTGTAGTAAATTCGTGGTGTCGCCCGGTGTGGTAACCCATGGTGTCATCCGGTGTGGTAGCTCATGGTGTCATCCGGTGCAGTAAACTCTTGTCAACAGGTGTGGCAACTCATGGTGACATCCGGTGTGGTAACTCATGGTCTCATCCGGCTTTGACACTCGTTGTGTCATTGGATGGGGTAGTTCACTGTGTCTACACCTTCCACTTTTCTCCCTGACTTCCATCATGCATTTCTTCTTCTTAAAATAAGTCCTCAGTATTAGAATGTCAAAAAAAAATCAACAAGTTTATGGAAGTTAAGAAGGTTAATTTATTTAAGGACTGTAACAACGGTAAGTTATAGTTATTTTTAACATTAATTTAATTAAAACTAGCGAGTACCCGACATGCGTAGCAATGCCTTTCTAATAAAGAAAATGTTTACATTTTAATTTTGTTGTTTCAAGAGCTTTTAAGGACACACATTTTTTATTGTCTTTCTGTCTGTTACATACGCGAATAAATCATAAGGTTTTCCGACGCGAGAGCAGGCCACATACATCTGTCCATGGGAGAAGCATGGGTTTTCCAAATCTAGTCTGCAAACTTGTAGCGATTGTCCTTGTGCTTTGTAGATAGTCATTGCAAACGCGTGTTGCACAGTAAAGTACAGACGTTTGAATTCAAATGGCATATCTATTGGAATCATTGGAATGCGTGACACCAGTGCATCAACTCCTTTCCATTTTTCATTTACAATAGTAGCTTCAGTGCTATTTTTAATTATGCTTTTAGCTGAAACATTTTACCGTTTTAAGGTAGTGGTAAATTTTTGTTTCATTAAAGAATAATAGGGACGCCAATTTTTAATGTTAAAACGTGCAATGGAATGCATGGCAAGTCAAATGAATGGATAATTGACAACTTCGTTTTAATTCAATACATTATTGATGGACTTATACGTTGTCGCTTCGCCTGGGATCTCATTTAAAATGCTTAAGTGAATGGCATTGACGTCGTTGTTTTTGGTTGCCAATATAGCGCGTGCCTTGAGCCACTGATGATTATTTAAATATTGTAGGATATTTTGGAAACATTTTTATGTGTAAATTAGTTGGGGGTAGCTGTAATTTTACAGAAGCTTGTTGACAGTGTAAAACATTGAGTTGATTCATCACTTGCCATTGTCCGATTCCCAATGTTTAAAAATTGTTTTTCGAAACGTTTAGCGGATGTTCAGATGAATTTTCCAAAACTCGTTCCAGAACAACTCGTAGTGAATGAAATAATTATGCATGCAATTACCAGTCAAATCTTTGGACTACATTTCCTAGATACTCCCGGAGGCACAGGAATTTTTTACACATTTCATTTATTTTGACAACAATACGATCACAAAAAAATATTGCACTTTCTATCTCATCATCTTGAATTGCAGCAACTCTTTTGGATGGTGGCCTCAACTGCTGCTGATGAGATTAAATGCATGTCTCAAATCATCATTTTTATGGCGGCATGTACAGAAATTGATTTTGAAGACGATTATGTGTGTAGAACTAGATAGTGATGCATCCGCTAACTAACACACATATTCTGGTGAAGGTCTGAGATTACTCTCTTATGACCCTGGCTAGTAAATTGGCTATCAACTCCATCTGTTGAGCGGAGCCATACAACATTTCCCTCACAAAGGATCCTCAAACCGCCCTCGCTTCCCCCGGGAGATCTAGTGAGGGACATTCAGTCAACAGATGCTCTAGGGTCTCCGGGGCCAGGCTGCAGTGCCGGCAGGTAGGATCTCTGTTGTGATCCAGCCTCCAGAAATAAGTGCGCAAGGGGCAGTGCTCGGTGCGCATCTGCGTCACTAAACTCTGCGATCTGCGGACTAACCCCCACCATGGGTCTTTTTTGCTAGGAGTGGACACATTTGAATAGACGCCTCTGACAGTCGTGTTGTCTGCCCATTGCCTGTACCACTTCTGCCTGAAGTGGTCCGCCAGCCAGTTTTTAATACCCAAAAAAGTCTTTGGTACTTCTGGCTGAGGCTGGGCAGCCCCGGTTTTCGCCAGAGTGTCCGCTTTCTCATTCCCACTGACGTTGACGTGTCCTGGTATCCACTGTATTGTAACCTTGCACCCTAGTTCACCGAGTCTGCATATGTCGTTGGTAATTACGTCGACCAAGTGTGTGGTACCCTTTCTTTTCTTCAAGATCTCAAGAGCAGATCTTGAGTCTGAATAATGAACCACATCAAGCCCCGCATGTTCCGTCCCTTTCAAAGTGTCGTGGACTCTTTCCAAGGCAATGGGCATAGCTACAAGCTCCGCTTCAAAATTTGACGCTGTAGTCCCACAAGGCACCGAGAGTTCCTCAATGGGTGGTCCTCCCACTGGGTACTGTATGAGCGCACCGTACCCAGCAATTCTTTTTCTCAGGTCGGCAGAGCCGTCCGTGAACATATTCACAGGTATGTGAGCAAACACATCCATTGTCTCAAGGGCAGCCGCTTTCTGGACATGTTCAGGGCTGCGTTTCGTCACTGCCGCATCAGTCAAGGCCAGATGTATGGAGGGACGTGATGGTTCCACGTATGGCGGATTAACTGGGATTAATGTCAGACGTTCTCTTTTTGGGGGCAAGGTGACTGTCCTCTCCAGCTCCACGACCTGGTGCATGAAAGAGGTCCTTTTCAGTCTCCTGCCACCCACCCAGTTGTTCTGCATTTGAAAGGCTGGTTCGTTTTCGTCGAGCCACCGGTACCTCTACACGGTACTTAATATCGACTTTTCCCTCCTAATTTGTAATGGTTCTACATTGACCAAGACCTCTACAGAAGCTGTGGGATTAGTCCTATATGCGCCACAGATGAATCTCAGAGCCTGATTCTGGATTTGGCAGAATTTTTCCAGTACGGTCTTGCTTGCAAAAGATTCGACCGGCATGCTATAATCCATCACCGACTTCACACTGCTTAGGAAAAGAGCCCTAGCCTACTTGCGCCCGCGCCTTAACTTGTTCAAGCAAGTTTTTTCACCAGGTTGAGCTTGGCGGTTGCCCTGGGGAGCAGAGGTCCTGTACAAAATTAAGCATTTGTACCTTTTGGTCCAACTTAACTCCCAGGTAAACCGGATGATTGTCCCACTTGAGCGCTACATCGCCAACCTTGAGCTCGATCTCCTGTTTGAGAATGGTCCGCCCATTTGTGAATAATGAATAGACCGTCTTCTCGGTGTTAATTTCCTGGTGCCACTGCCGCATATACCTGTTGATAGCGGAAAGGTCCTGCTGTAATAGCGTTTGCAGGCAATGGACATCCTTACCGGTGCTCCAGATTACCAAATCGTCCACATACATGGCAGAGCTAGTCGTTAGCACTTGTGGCAGGTCATTGATGTATGCAAGGAAGAGGATGCAACTGAGGGCTGACTCCTGCGGGAGCCCTTACTCAAGAGTCCGCTTCCTGGAGGTTTCGCCGCCAAATTTTGTGTTAATCGTCCGGTTTGTGAGGAAACCTGATATCCACCTGTACATGTTCGTTGTTACTCCCAACTTCTGCAATTTCGTACTAAAAAATTCGATCGTTATTTGTGGGGATGCAAAGCCAGAAACGCGGTCACCCTATCTCCCTCTACAAATACATCATTATCTGTTACCTTTCATAACAAACGTTCTGTCTTTAAATAGAAATAGTTCAACTCTTTGTAATATGTCAAGCAAGAAACAGTGACAGTGGCCGAGGCGTAGCAAAAGTAAGAATTGTGGCGACTTATATCTCCATGAACAATGTGACGTCATGGTACTTAATGAATAAACATGTCTTTTTTTAGAGCTTCGGCGAGGGAGGGGGGGGTAGAGTGTGAAAATAAATCAATGCCCCATATTGACAGATATTGTAAGTACGCCTCTGAAAGTGGGGGTCAGCCCGGTGTCACTCTTTCTTATCATGTTTCGAAAGAATGTATAGTAAAATGCTTTGTTTGTTTCGTTAATTGGAGCGTGGCATAAGTCTTGGCAAGACTAGGGTATCACTAACACTAACTACGCTAGTAACTATCGTCTCTATCAGAACCAAGTAATAAAGAACAGTGCTAGACATAAGGTCATTTTTTTTACTGAGGAATGGGGAAAATGGGGCTTGAAAATATGTTTGAAAATATCAAGCTATGTCAGGTTAACTATCCCTCACCTATTGTACTTTGGTCCGGTACCTACGCCCATCGTTTCCTTTCTCATCACTAGTCATTTGAAACATTTAATATGAAATATCATTCATTTTATATAAACTATTTTAGAGTCATTGGTATACAATGCAAAAAGTGATTTAATTTTAGTATACATGTATCATTTTCCGTGGGGTTTTTCTTATGACCTTTTCCCCATACTTTAGACGACTATGGCTCCATGTGAAACAAACCCTTAAATTTCCCAAGATTTTCTGACATTTTGTACATTTCTACATGCAAACTATTATTGTACTATTACATAAAAAAATATATTTAGAACACATCAATAGTTTTCACTGAAGGCTAATTTAAAGTAATCTTTAACGGAAACAAAAAACGGAAGAAACTATTTATTGTTTGTTTTTCACGGACCAATTTCAGAATTCTTGTGAAACTATCTAAAACCAAAGACAGTATTTTTTTAAATTTTATTTGCAAAACAAATAACTACTGGCAGACATTTTTCATATTTTTAATTTATTGCATCCCTACATGTAGGGGATCGAAATCGGGATCAATCTTAGGCTTGACAATTGTTAAACAATATATTGATCTGTTGTTTAAGCTTTTACACTAAATATAAATTTGGTATATACAAGTTATCTCAATGTTTATTAAAACTATGTTCCAAATGGAAAAAGCAATAAATCTTTATTTTGATAATTTAAAAAAAAAACTTTTGTTCTACAAATTCAAAATAAAATAACCCAAAACACTATCTAAATATAGATATAAAGGAATAGTTAAAAGCGTTCATCATTATTTCACTTGTAAGCAAATTTATTGGAATTAAAACAAACACCCCCTAAAAAGCAGTAAATCTTTATTTTAAAAATTTAAAAAAAAAACTTTAGTTCTACAAATTCAAAATAAAATAACCCAAAACACTATCTAAATATAGATATAAAGGAATAGTTAAAAGCGTTCATCATTATTTCACTTGTAAGCAAATTTATTGGAATTAAACCCACCCCCCCCCCTATTGTTATCTAATACTTAAATTAAATTGTAAAAATCTATAAATTAAAACATGCAATAATAATACAACGCATGTTTGAGAATTATTATTTATTTGAAACATTTTAGTAGATTTTTGTAAAAGGTTTTTTTTGAGTATTCTATTATTGATTCTTTACTTGTTCCATCTTAACTTTAGCTCATATAGTGTTGCAAAGTTAGCAAGTGATTTGTGATACATAGATCGTTTAACTTTAATATATTTTAATACGTAAATAACATTTGAAATACTCCTTGAAATTAAACCGTTTTAATCATATCGATCATGACTTTTATATATTGGTAAGGATGTGCTTTGTTTTTTGTCATTAAGTAGATCTGTGTAATCATTTTGATCATGCCATTTTATCGATTGATTCGTTTTTGAAATTGTGTTTTGTCACTAAGTATATTTGATTTGACACGAGACACATACTAGAGTCATCCACCAATTAAAGTCATTTAACTACAGAGTCATCAACCCATATATGTCCTTTAACTACATAGCTATCCACCAATATATGTCATTTAACTACAGAGTCACCCACTAATGTATGTCATTTAACTACAGAGCTTTCCATCAATATATGTCATTTAACTACAGAGTCATAATGCGTTGTTATGAAATCCCAGCTAAATGAACTTGTAAAAGATTTGCACCACAGACACTCTAAAAATATAAAGTAATTTAAAACTACAAGATAATAAACAAGCCTCAAAATTCAAACTTACATTCAGGTAACGTTCTTTAATTAAATAGAATTTAGTGTTGAAGCTTCAGACTAAGAATTGAACAATTGAAAAGAGGAAAAGTGTTTTGAAAAAAAAAGTACTCTCAAAAGATTTACCTAATGTAGGACAATATGAAAGCCATGAATGTTGATTCTATGTGGCTATTTTCTATCACATGGATGGAAGTATATGAATGTGTCTTTTATACACGTTGGAAAGCCTTGAGGAGTGAGTTAATCGTAGCTTGATGGAAGGATTTAATTATATTCTATGGGAACTGTTACATATGGGAGGCGTCATTGATAGACGTTAAGGGAGGAACGAGTGTCACCAAATGAAGTTACTTTAAAAACAACCAACTGCAGTCCTCACGAGAATTCTTCTTGCCTGTGTGTTAAGTCTTGGACTCAGACACGGCTTGTACCAGTTGTTTTTTCCCACAGTAATCCACAGTGTTATGTTAAGTTATATTTGGAAGAGTACGTTAAGTATTTAGGTTGAGCTCTGCATACATCACATTGTGTAGATGATTACTTTATATATTTCAACAATATTAAGCATTATTTAAGGCTAGTTGAAATAAATCATTGCAAAAGGTTGGCCGTGTTGAAAGTGAACGCATACCAACACAGAACGAATGCGAGACGAATGAAAGATGCATGTACAATCCTTGTCAATAGAAAAGACACTTAAGTAGAAGAAAAGCTACTTGCTCAAGACATCGCTATAAGGATGTGTAGCGTCTTACTTGAAGCATAAGTTAGGATTGCCTCTATTGTGGCTTACTTGTGTTAGGCATATGTTAATTGAATAGTCTTATTTATGGGACAGCCATCTTTATTTTATAACATATCTTTTAAGGTGTTTTAATTCATGTTTCATAAGAAATTCATACATTATTTTTTTTTATTAAATACCTTTAATATTAGACAGTAAATTTAAAAGATATGTTCTTTTTCGTTACTTTAAGTTAAATTAAAGATCCATTTTGTTTATTGTATTTTTGTCATGTTTCCTTGAGCCAATGAAACAAGGTGGTGTCAGAGAAATTGTATTGTTGTCATGTTTCATTGGGCACATTAAACAAGGTTGTGTAAGAGGTAGTGTAGAAATTTGAGAAAGTGTCACTGAACATAAGGGAGCTCGTGACATCATAGACCACCTAACCATTTGAGTCACTGAGCTTAGATTGTCAATCAATATATGAAGGACGCACCTAGTCATGCACTGTGTCTACAAGTTAAATAGCCATGAGTTTATTGTGATTGAGGTAGAAGGTTCATGACATAACATAGCATTATAAATAATATTATTTTAAAGAGTTATATTTCTTGTTTTTCAAGTCTGTAATCTGAGAAGGGCTTCTAGCAAAAAGAACATTATGATATTGTCATGTTATCTAGTTTGAACCATTCATAAAATCTTTTTTCAAAAATTTTCTCTTTTTTTTCATCTGAACAATGTTTTAAAAAAAAAAAAAATTGTGTTTCAAGGGAAACAATCACATTCTTATACAAATGTTTTTCTCAATATCATTTAGGATTTTGTAAGAGATATTATTTTATTTTTGTGCCACGCAAATGTATTTTCTTTTTATAAATACAATGCTTTTGTAATTTATTGTTATTTTTTTTAAACATTTATTATTTAACTTTTTAAAAAAATTTAAATACAAACTTCACATTTCAAACTATATAAGAGATATATATATTATTCATTATGCTTAAACAGCGTTGATGCAAAGTGCTGTCTGTTTGAAGTGGACAATTATGACTTATACAAAACTGCAGTCCACTTGACTTCGATCCCTTCATCTAGGGATTAAATATAAATGAATGCTCAGCATGTTTGCAATGATAATATTGCAAATTGTGTACGAAAATTATATCATATATAGATATAATTATTGTTCCATCATCTTTCAAAGAGGCGATCGTCTCTCCACTATTAAAGAAATCAAATCTTGACTCAAATGTGATGGAAAATTATAGCCCCATCTCAAATCGACCGTTTATTTCTAAAATCTTAGAAAAAGTCGTGCTCCGCTAAATCCAGGATCACCTCACTCAGTTTGACTTGTTTGAATCATTCCAATCAGCATACATGGTGCATCACTCTACTGAGACAGCCCTGTTGTTCCCCATCGCGACCGCTCAGAAGCAAAAATCTGCACATAACACGACAACCATTACTCTCTCAGGTGTGCGTATTGAGTTAGCTCAAACAGTGCGGTCCCTGACTGTCTACCTAGATAGAAGACTAACTTTTGAAAGTCATATTAACATGCTATGCAAGGCCATTTTTCTGGAGCTGCGCAGGATTAGTCACATCAGGTCCTTCCTAACAATTGATGCAACAAAGAGGCTGATGTCTGCATTTGTGCTATCACGCATGGACTATTGCAATGCTCTCATGGTGGGTCTTCCAGCTACGCTCCTGGATAAAATTCCAATTGCACAGAATAATGCGGCTCGAATTGTTCTCCGCAAATGCAAGTTCGACCATGCTAAAACACTTCTGAGAGAGTTGCACTGGCTGCCGGTGCGTGCTCGCATAGAGTACGAAATCGCAAAGTTGTGCTACCGACGCTCACATGGCCTGTCGCCGTCCTATCTGAAAGAACTTGCTGACGCCTTATGTACCCACTAGACAACTCACTCATCTGACAGTTGCAAACTCTCGACACCACGTGTTCGCCTTGAGACTAACGGAAAGCGCACTTTCGCATTTGCTGGCCGAACAATTTGGAACGCCCTTCCAGTCGATCTCAGAATGAATCAGACACTAGAGTCCTTTAAAACTGATTAAAAGACACATCTATTTCGCAAGCACCTTCTGGGATGAATGTCTACCATATTTTCCATTTAATGCATAATGGCTGTGTTGCTAATGGTCGAAATGGGTAGGAAGACTTTGAGTTGATATGCTTGTAATTAGTTTTTGTAGTGTGCGTTTGTTTTAAGTATGGTAAATTATAGATTTTTTGTGTGTTTTTTTACTTTTGTACCACGCTTCGAGTCTTTGGGGATGAAGCGTGTTTTTGAAATAAACTTTATTATTATTTATTATTATTAGATTATTAATATCTCATTTCTAGTAAACATTATGTGGTATGGTTTAAAATGTTAATAACTTATTTCTTGTGAAGATAATGTTCTATTTGTCAAAATGTTAATAACTTATTTCTTGTGAATATTATTTTAAATGGGTCTAAATATTAATATCTTATTTATAGACACAAATATGTGGTATGGGTTTAAATGTTAATAGCTTATTTAACCTTTGTCTAAAATCACTACAACCAAGTACTGTTTTCTTCTCACTACTGGCACTGCTTTTAACTTTACTCCAAAACAGCCATACTTGGTCTCGTTACCGGCAACGTTGTCTAATCTCACTACAACGTAACCTGACACCCTACCAGAAACCGGGCAACTTGTAAGCGATGCACTATGCAAAGCAGAATTTCTCATAAGGCAGTTTAAATCCATCTCCACCTAAATGTCGACCCCCGTCAAACCATCACTAAAACATTCACCTGTTACAATAGGTCCCCTCAACATGACTGCACCAGGAGTAGCCAAACTTCACCGTCATAACCCGTTAATCTAACGCCAAATATTCCTGACTTCCGTCCCATGCACAATTCTAGAACACATCATCTGTCGCCACATCATGAATTACCTTGAACACTACAACCTTTTAACAAACTTAAACTCCGCTCTTGATTTTCAACAGAAACTCAATTAATCATCACAACCAAAAACCTCCTAGCCTGCTATGACAAAAGTACACACGTTGACATGGGAATTCTCAACTTATCCAAGGCCTCCGGCACTCTTCCACACATCCTTCTACATAAGCTCCACATCTACTTCATTATCGGAAACCGTCCCTTCTGGCTGTCAACATACCTAACACAAGGAACAATGCATGTAGTGGTAGACGGGTAAGATCTGGGAAAGCCACCAAAGACTGAGAAGTTCCTCAAGGCACATGGCTGGGCCCCCTTCTCTCTCTCTTTCTCTCTCTCACTCTCTCCCTCTCTCTCTGTCACAGAAACGACCTCCCATATACTGTAAAATCTCAAGTGAGGCTGCTTGCTGATGACTATCTGGTCTACAAACATATAAACGGATACCATGACCACAACCACATATAAGACGATTTTAAGTGCCTTATGAATTGGGTGGACAAATGGGGCATGAGATTTAATGAAACCAAACGCTATGCAGTGAGCATCTCAAGAAAAAACCATCAACCTATATGTTTTATAAAAACAAGACAATTCTTCAACAAATATTCAATAATCCATACCTTGGAATTCTCTTCACAAATACCCTAAAATGGTCGCTCCATAGAAACTATTTTTTTTTAAAAAAGGTGTTACGACCTTTACTTAATAACTTGAGACCTTCATCAAATGTCGCGGCCTTCTTAAGTTGTCTCCAGTTACGACCTTCTCATTACTTGACATGTCAGCATCTTCGTCCATACGCTTCAACACATCCTGCAGTAATTACGTTTACTGCATAGTCAGCAGGCTCCACGTTGTCTAGGGGTTTACAACACTTTCTTCATATCTATATATATATCATAGTTTCAGCATGTAAATACAACAGTTCTTTATTTACAGGATCCAATAGCAATTCACAGTGACATTGTTCAATGGCAATTAATACTAACTCTTTAACTACTCTCTCAGCTGGACACTTTAACTACTCTCTCGGCTGGACTCTCTAACTACTCTCTCGGCTAGACTCTCTAACTACTCTCTCGGCTGGACTCTCTAACTACTCTCTCGGCTGGACTCTCTAACTACTCTCTCGGCTGGACTCTCTAACTACTCTCTCGGCTGGACTCTCTAACTACTCTCTCGGCTGTACTCTCTAACTACCCTCTCGGGTGTACTCTCTAACTACTCCCTTGGCTGGACTCTCTAACCACTCTCTCGGCTGTACTCTCTAACCACTCTCTCGGCTGGACTCTGACAAATCAGCCGAACTAACAACCAACCAACCAACACGCAGCCGTTTTATTTATATCCCTACACAATCACTCAGCATACACTAACGTGCCACACCACGGACTAACTTCACGCTCTGACCTCACGATCAACAACTCACAAAACACGATCACGATTCACGACTCCCCCTACCCAACATTCACAACAATTTAGTTCACAACATTCCTCCCCCCCCCTTTTTCGTTGACATCACTTACACATCAGTGATGTCACACACCAAAATATTGAAAAATAAATGGTAATCCTATTCCACTTCATGGAGACACCAACAAAGTATTGACGAATTATTTCCATATTGAAAAAGATTACAATTTAATTATGTTATAACTTTTCCCTTGACATAATCACCATCCCCTTTTTTTCCTTTGTTTTCCAAAACCTATTGTTAAGTACGTTAGCATATCTAAGGCATTCATGTCCAACACATTCATGTCTTGGAGTACTTAAGTTAACTGAACACACGCCGAGATCTGAAGCAAGACGGTATGGCATCTAGACACACCAATACCGACAGGCTATGTTACTTAACTGTCTTACATATGATTCACTCTAGCTAAGGACATAGATTTTGTAAATCATATGTTAAGTAGTCCTTCCTTTTTTGGTTCATTTAAGAGACAATTCAACCTGGACTTTCAGTTGAATCATGTTTACTAACCTCTGAGAAAACATTGGTTAATATCTTTACTTACAAATGAGATCATACATCCAGTAATCATGACATGATACATTTAATAGTCATGGAATAATACCACAATCGCGATCCACCAATTTACATTTCCCCTTTTCACCCCAAGCCATGATAATGTCAGTAGAGCAGCTGAGCTATTTATGAAATAAATTTAATATGAAATGGGACAATTAGATCACTCGGGACAGTATGTCGACCGCGAAATTGTCCGTTCCCTTAATATGCTACACTGTATACTCTACTCCTGTAGTGTCAGAGCCCATCTACATATACGGGAGTTACCACAATTGGCGCTTTGAAGAAATGACAGTGGTTTGTGGTCGCAAAGTAGTTCGAAAACTTGCCCGTACAAATACTTAGAGAGTCGTTGCACTGACCATACTATAGCAAGACACTCCCTTTTAATGACCGAGTATCTCTGTTCTCTCGGGAGGAGTTTCCGGCTCATAAATCTGACAGGTTGCAGCATCCCGTCAACCTGTTGCATCAAACAGCATGAAATCCCGATATTAGAAGGGTCCGTTCGGAGAGTGAATGGTTTTGAAAGATCTGGTAGTTTTAGAATGGTTTCCCTCACCAAATGTCTCTGAATGCATTTAAGAGCATCATCGCACTCAATTGTCCAGTGTAATTTTGCAGGGGCTCCCCCACGCAAGAAATTGGTTAAACGGTGTACAATATCAGAGAATTTAGGGATAAACTTATTATAGTAGTTTACAAGCCCAAACAAGCTTCTCACTTCTTTCTTAGTTCGGGGGGGTTCTAAGTTTGAGAATTTTGTCAACATTGTTCGGTCGGGTCCTTGTTCCCTTTTCCGACACTATGTCCCAGAAACATAACCTTTTCGAGCCCCAGTTCCAGTTTACTCGGTTTAGCCGTAAACCCACTTCCCTCAATTTGTTAAACACTTTAGTTAATGTTTCTATATGCTCCTCCCAAGAACGAGTGTAGATACAAATATCATCGAAGTAAGAAACTACATTGTCAATATTATTCAACAGTGTTCTAATTACTCTGGTGAAAATGGAGGGGCTGTTTTTTAGGCCAAATGGTTAATAATGGAATTGAAAATGCCCCAATGGTACCCCGAAGGCCGTATAAGGCTTACTACTTTCAGATACAGGAATCTGCCAGAACCCTTTAGTAGGGTCTAATTTAGAAAAATATGTGGCTGCGTATATCACTGAGAAAATATCTTCTGGGTCAAGCATGCCTTCGGCATCGAACTCTGTGATAGAATTAAGTTTGCGATAGTCTAAACAGGAACGAATCGAACCATCTTTTTTTCTTAACTAATACCACAGGGGCGGCATATGGTGAAGTACTTTCTTCATTGATACCTAAGTCTATCATAATTTTCACTTCTTGGTCAAGCTTATCTTTTAAATGTCATGGGACGGTGTATTGTTTCAAAACTATCGGCTTGTTTGATGTGACTCTTATGTTAAACTCTTCAACTTTTTCTAACCCTGGATTGTCAGATATGACGTAGTCAAATTCAGCCACTAGCCTTGTGACCTCGTCAGTTTGACGTGGTGACGAATCAAGATTAATGCGAACTTGTCTGAGTTTTTCCTTATCTGTGTAGACTGTGTAGCTTGGCGTTGGTAAAGTCAACAAATCACCTAGTGTATTTATGTCATTGTTGTCATCGAAGTCATCCTCCTTAACGATGGAAGTGTTGCAGCCGTGTAACATGTGTTCCTCTTCCATTGGCTGTACGTCTTTGTGACGATCGTGATTTTTCATCACTCTGTAAATATGATATGTTTATGTGGAGATCTTTTTCATAATGGTAACGTTAAATTTTGAAGTAGGCCGAATAACTTGATATGGTCCATCCCAGAATAAAGCTAGTTTGTTTTTTCTTTTGGGTTTCAGAAGCAGAACGTAGTCCCCCACATCGATATTCTTAGAAGTGGTCTTTTTGACGTAATATGTTTTCATTTAAAATTTAGAGGTTTCATTGCTGGAGAGCGCTAGTTCTGTTGTCCTTTGAAGTCTGTGCTTATATCTAGTAGGTATTGATAAACGGTCTTTGTTTCTCCCTTTAAAAAGTCGTCGGTAAACAGATGCTTTATTATAGACATTGGGCCTCGTACTTTACGCCCATAGACCATTTGTTAAGGTGAAATCTTGGTGGATTCATTAGGCACCTCCCTCAGTGCAAATAACGCTGAGCTTTTAAACCTATCCCAATAATCGGGTTCTTCTGCGGCCAGTTTTCGCAACATTGATTTAAGTGAACCATTGAAACTTTCAATTAACCCATTCGAACTTGGGTGATATGGGGACGAGTTTACTCTTTTAATTCCAAAGAAATTCGTGACCTGAGCATATATATCAGATTTAAATTGAGGTCCATTATCGGATAATATCTCTTCAGGAAAGCCTATTCTAGAAAATATGACGCCCAGTGCCTCTATTATTGTCTCAGCAGTTGTATCTTTTAAGGCGACGGCCTCAAGCCATCTTGTTGCAGTGTCAATTAGGGTCAAGATAAATCTATTTTTTTCTGGATGTCAATCGCATGGGACCCACAATGTCAATGGCATGGGACCCACGATGTCAATGGCATGGGACCCACTATGTCAATGGCATGGGACCCACGATGTCAATGGCGACTTTAGTAAATGGGGTTGTTATTATGTTCTTTTTCCCTAATTCTACGGTGTTACAAAACTACGATGATGTTGTAATTATGTATGTTCTGACCCAATTGTTTAAAGTATGGGTGTTTGCAATGTTTATGTTTGTATAAACAAACAAAGGTCCCTTTCCTCTACGTTAGATTAGTACTGCTATTATGGTTATGTCTAGGGTACGATTAATTTCCTGACGAAGTATTCTACACTAATCCTACTTCACACTCACTCTATCATCCAAGGAAAACTCTCACTAGCTCTCACTTTCAAGTCTAGTAATACTTTAACTCTACTAATAACACAAGAGTGGTTCAGCCCACAAATAAATATTTAATTATATAAAAAAAACAGAACTATCAGCATACACATTTCATATACAATACACATAAACAGGATAACAAGATACTGCCCAATATTATTGCATAGTAGGCTCTCAATGGCGATCTGGTCAAATAATCAAGTCACACACACACACAGCGGCCCTCTGCTCGGGTCACAACGTACTGCGGGGTTGGGCGGCTTGACTGCGTAAGTGTCTCCGGTCACTGGCACTGCGAGGAGGTAGGTGCCAACTTTGAACTTTACTGTTCACTGTTTACTGTACACACACACAGTATATGCTACCGTTTTGTTTGATTTCTTTGGATTCTCTCCTGCTAGTCACGGCGCTTCCTCTGACTGAACTGTACTAACTTAAGTTCCAGATATTATTTATTGAACTATTACAACTCTGACTAAATGTTATTTACTTTACAAATACTTTCTGGTCAAATATTCTTTACTGGCCAAATGTTACTTACTGTAACTTACTTCATGTAATTTACTAGGTGTAATTTACTTCACTTTACTTTACTTCACTTTAGATAACTTCAGTTTACTTCACTTTACGTAACTATACTTTACTTTACGTTACTATACTTTACTTTACCTTACTTCAGTTTACTTAACTTCAGTTTACTGGCTAGAAATGAGAATAATAAATACAATCCATAAGACATAGCTAAGAATTACAAATCACATCACATTATAAATTATTAATAGTTATCATATTCAAACATTAACAATGGTCACTATAGTCCTAACATTTTCTTAATAACATTACATCTACGACTCTACATACCAGTACACATGAATATGAAATAGAACAATACTAAACTAACACAATCAGAATAAACACACTTTATCAGCTAATTATGTCAGCCAGGCTCTTCTGACATAATTCAGGTAAGAGAGGCCAATTACATGATTTGGGCTCTCAATATATACTCTAAGTTTGGCGTGCTTGTCCCGCATTTAAGTGTGGCATCCCAGAGTCGTGTTTAAATGACTCACAAGCGTGGCTTGGGATTCCGTTACTTTTTTTAAGCGTTGGTCATCAGAATGACAACTCAGAGTTGGGACGCTTTGCAAGAATGAGTGTATTGCTTAAACTGGGTCATGGCCAAAGTGAATAAGTTAATTTCCATTGTTATTTGAGTCTACTTTTATTATTTTAAGGCCCAGCCTAATTGTGTCGTATCGCGTGGGGTAGCGCTGAACGCGTGGGGAAGCGATGGAGAGAGTGGAGCCAGCGGGTCTCACAAAGGTGAGGACCAGCGGGTCTCAACATACGGGTTTTTCCTGTCCTGGGTATCTGGCCTTTTGACAAATATCACACGTTTTTATGTAATTTTTAATATCTCTATCTATCCCCGGCCAATAAAATTGAGCATATATTCTTTCCCGCGTCTTGTTTATGGACATGTGTCCAGCTAGAAGTCCCGAATGCCCATTTGAGAGAATGAAGTACCTTCTATTTTCAGGTATTACCAGTTGTTCCTCTATTTGCCCGGTCTTTTTTTCATAATGCTTATACAGAAGCCTCTTCCTGACAATAAAAGTCGTGCCATTCCCCTGTTTCGGCTTTTCCCCAGAATTCATCTAATGATGGGTCATTTTTTTGGTCTATTGCAAAGCATGTGGGGTCAAATACACTGGGATCTTTAGTGATAAACATATCCTGGGGTTCTTCTTTAACTAAAGAGTCTTTAGTTGTCATGGCTCTTGTGACTGCGTTGACATCTAATGTATGGGGGCGTCTCTACGTTACCTATTATTAAGTCAGCAAAGGGGTCATCAAAGAGTGCTGTCACAAATGTGCCTTTAACATATGGAGTATCTATCTCAACGTAAGCTGTGGGATATTGTCGGACCTGTCCGTCGATCAGTTTTAATGTGTAATAACTAGGCAAGATTGTATGTTTATCAATCAAGTTTGCCCTGCATCCTATAATGCTGCACCCTGTATCTCTAAGGACTTTTACGCGTTTGCTGTTTAACCTGCCTTCCTCCAAGCGTAATGTACCCACTGATTTATCTTTAATTTTATTTTCTACTATGCTATTTAAAAATTCAGGTCTGCAAGGGAAAACGGGGCTTTTATTGATGTGGAGGTTTTTACACGCTCCACAGTGTTGCTTGTGCTTATTGACTGGTTGGAGTCATATTCTATCACCATGGAGGTTTGTACACGCCCCACAGTGTTGCTTGTGCTTATTGACTGGTTGGAGTCATATTCTATCACCATGGAGGTTTGTACACGCTCCACAGTGTTGCTTGTGCTTATTGACTGGTTGGAGTCATATTCTATCACCATGGAGGTTTGTACACGCCCCACAGTGTTGCTTGTGCTTATTGACTGGTTGGAGTCATATTCTATCACCATGG